>JAUPMG010248437.1:0-37403 GCA_031762675.1 Pachysandra terminalis
ATATACTTAAAAGTAGTATAATTATATATTTGGAAATATTATTTATATTATTATAGTATAAGTAATATTTAACAAGATTAAAGATAAGTATAGGTATTTAAAAATAAATAAATAAAATCATTAATATACATTTGGCCCGTGCTGGCCTGGCACGGCACACCCGCTTGGCAGGACACGGCACGGTCCGTGTGCCTCATGCCGTGCTGGGCCTAGGGTCTTGATTACTGGGCACGGCACAGCCCGAATGCTTATCGTGCCGGGCCGTGCCAAGCACCAAGCACGCGCGGCCCGCGCGCATTCGTGTCTGGCTGTGTCGTGCGGCCCATTTGTACATGCCTATTCTTATATATTAAGATTTTTTATTTAATAGAATACATGTGATAGAGCCGAGCCTTTATCGGACTGGGCCAAGAAAGATGCAAGTCCAGCCCAAAATATAGTATTGGTTTAAAATTAAATCCTAACCCTAAAAACATAGGCTCAACCCATCCAAAAGTTACTTCAAACTTTTGAGTGAGGATCTTCTGGGTACTAGTACACAAGAGATCCTCATAAAGCATTAATTGCTTTATGAGGATAAATTTGTAATTTTATCTTTTATGCAATTTCAGTACACCCGTACACAAAAGATCCTCACCCCAAACTTTAGGTGGAATTTTGGTGCAGGTGAGTGTAGGTGAAATTCTATTGGACCACATTATCTATTTAAGTGAAGCTATGAATTCACCGTCACTCTATAATCCAAAATAGATAATGTGGTCGAATAGGATTTCATCCACACTTAGCCGCACCAAAGTTCCATCCACACCTGATCCACTGCACCAAAACTCCACCCGCACCTGATCCAATACCCTCAATCTAGGGATATTAAAGAAGTTGACTCAAGAATTTCATAACACATTCTAGTGCGCCATTCGAGATGGCACCACACATTTGCCTTTTTGACAAAACATTCCTATAAGTTGCAGAACCTAAGTCACATAATCTGTAACATCCAGGTGATCGTCTGACACTCAGAATGCAAATCTGCGTTATGATGAATTGAGGTAAATGTATAAGTTATGTAGAATTTGAGATATTTTTAAAATATTTAAGGGTAAAAATTTGAAAACAAGAATAACTATTTTTGTTATTTTGAGAATTTTTTTAGAACAATACAAAAATAAATAAATTTTATTTTGAAAAAATATTCAATAAGTTGATAAATATCCATCTTGAACTATTTCTTGAGCCATTGCATGTTAATGAGAGATAAATAGAGTGATCAATGGATCTCATCTTGGCTTTGAAAAAAACTGGAAAAAGTTTTGAGTCTATCAGTATTGTGATTGATTGACTTTCAAATTATGCAATGTTTATCCCTACTCCAACACAAGTAATCGTTTTATGCCGAGCGCCAAACTAAGGCTGCATTTGGCCGGCTTGTGCTTTTGGATAAGCACTCATTGGATAAGTGACTCAATGGAAGCACTTATCCACATCAGAAATAAGTTGTTTACTTGAAGTAAATAGTATGGTAAATACATTTATTTAAGTACTTAAGAAGAAAATAAGTGTTTTTGTCATTAAAAATAGTCTTTAAGTAAGGACTTGTGCAATAACATGAACAAGCCATTTACAATTTTATATTAATAAATTTTTATGTGATCCAAATTATCCTTTAATAGTTCTACAAATTGATATTTTGCGATCACACATTTGACCGTGGCTACTTGGTAGGTCGCAATGGGTTGGTTTATGTCGGGTCGGATTGAAATATGATCAACCTAGATATGCCCATTAAATAAATGGATCACTTGGACTCAAGTGGGTTAATGGTTCTATAACATATAATCAATTAAAATTTATATGACCACCATCATGTGAACACTTTATAGCATCTGCAAGTGCGTGTCTAAAAGATCTCATTGCCCTTGTTAATTGTTGTTGAACAATACCTTCTGGATCTAATTCATCATCAACCACTATTCCCTTATCTTCAGATATATTATCTTCATCCTCGTTTTTTTCTAAAATGCTCATCATATATTACAGCTTTCCTAATAAAATTGTGTACCGTCATTGCAGCCACAATAATGTATCTTTCCGTTGGAAATGGATATGGAGCCATCAATTTTAAAATTGGAAAATATACCTTCAAGACACCAAAGCATATCTCTATTATATTCTTCAATGATGAATGAGCATGATTAAACAATTCTTTTGCTCCCTTAGCTCGACTACCACGTCGAAAGTTTTGAAGATAGCGTACTCCTTGATATGGTGCAAGAAAACCATGCATATTGGGAAATCCCGCATCAACAACATAATATTTGTGTAAGATTATGAAAAACAAAAAGTACCAAGCTCAATCATATTTTTTTATTATAATATTATTCAAATAACACAATACTTATCAGATGGACGTGGGGAAAATTTAATTCAGGATTGCGTATAGCTTCTAATAAGATACACGAATCATTAGCTATACCTTCCCAACCAAAATATACAGATGAATTGAATGTCAAAAGAGCATACAACTAAGACATTTTGTGTGCAATCACATTTCCTACCATAAAATGGCATTTGTTTCTCCAATGATATAACAACACTAATGTGTGTACCATCAAGTGCTCCAATGCAATCCTTCGTATTGAAGTGTTATTTACCTTTAAAAATATGATTTCTTCAATTTAAAAAAAGAAAACACAGAATTTGTATTTATAAAGTTTGTTATTTACCTTTAAAAATGGCCAATATTTTTTATTTCTTTGTATTTCGGGAGGGACTTTAAAAAATGAAGTTGGTACTATAATGGACAATGAAAATTTCACCAATGCAAGCAAAAAATTATTGAAGTGTCGATTTATGGTTTTACCTGAATGTATAAACCTTTTTTATAACATTCTATTTCTTTGATTATATCCGATAAAGATCATAAATAATTACTCCTCCACACTCACCCTTAGTGCATCCTTTAATAATTCCCTTTCTTTAAGGGCATCACATAGTCTTATAAATACGTGCTTCTTCATTCGAAACATATCAAAACAACGCATAGGATAACCTACAATTTCTTGTACAAAGGCACATCTTGTATGTTTTGATACTCGGCATAGTTTTTTTACTACATTAATATTGATATCTTTGAAGGGGCTTCACAACTACGAGCACTAACATATCAGTTTCTTCATCCGAGTCCATATAAGCTGATAATTTTTATTATAGAAAATGTTAATTACATAATAAATAGAAAAATGGTATAAACCATTCAAGCTTTGCATTAAGACAATACTAAAACAGTTCACAAAAAACTGTTTTATACAGCTGTATAAACCGAAATAATCAAACCGAAAAAAGTCGGTTTGCATCCAACTTTTTACTAATTTCTATATGAGAAGAGTATTCATGTGGTTAATTATGAGAGTCCACATTATACCCATTAAGAATTTTTAGAAGGATTATAAAATTGAAATTGGTTTCATGTCTAATAATTAATCTCCAACGTTTTACTAATTCTATATGAGAAGAATTCCAAAAACATTATAACTAAACCCATACCCACATGACCAAATACCAACTCTCCCTATAGCTGTTCATACCAAGACAGGATACTCCACTCTATAATCTCAATGGGTAAAACAAGTACCATCCATCCCTATATCATATATATAAAAATTAAAACAAGTCCTAAATTTGATAGTTGTGATATGAATTCTCCCCATTCTATGAAGGAGGTCGCAACCTGCTCCTGCTTTGAAGCACTCCTAAATTTACCTTGCTTGCAGAATCCACTCATTAAACATATAACAATAACTAAGGATGAAATAAACATGTAACATATCCACACATTTATAATGTAGAGTTAACAGACCAGAATTAGCTAATTTGCAACCTGATTCCAATATCATTAACCTTATCTAGAATAATCTAAACCAACTCCATATGTCAGACAATATAAAAACATAGTAAATGAACACCCATTTTTCTTTATCCCAAGAGCCTAAAAACAAACACATACGCACAACACAGCACAGACAAGCAAAACGTGTCCATGCAACCTCACCACTCCAACAACTGAGCTTAACTTAATAGAATCAATAATTGTTTCTCTTTTTCTATGTAAGCTAAAGACAAAAATATGAAACAAGCATCCGAGTAGTATAACATCACTAAGGAAACAACCTAGCCAACGAAAAGTAGTATTCCCTACACAAACTATAGTCCTATTGCGATGAACCACCAAGTGATTGTAGGCGACACAACCATGCAAGACGAACCATGGCCTCCTTCATCTCAATAAAAAGCTCCCTATGGTCCTTCTTCAAGAATATATCCAAGGCAAACAAATACAACTCGCTTCCTCGTTGTACATCTTCCATCTCATTCATACATTCAATGCAATCCCTAATGGTGTATTGCTGCTCAGGTTGCGTAGAATTCAATGATGCAGTAATCCGTAGTTCGACAGCCTCACAAAGGCGGTTGATTTGCCTATCCAACCTAGAGGCACTTGATTCCTTGTTACGCCGATGTGAGGAGGTTGATCCATTATTTTCCTTCATACACGTAGAAGGAGGCTCACTTTCCTTCTCTTCATTCTCACTGGCCGCATCATTACCTTGATTCTCTCCTATCACATTGACTGAATTACTCAGCAAGCAAGAATCTCCTCTTGATTGTGCTGGGCCACTATCATTAGCTGACAAATTTCCTTGAGCAAGTGTCCTGATGTCTGTCTAGTAGTTGTTCCTTCAAATATAACGTTCGGTTCATGGGCAAATTGAAGACCCTTATAGCGAAATTGTGCAGTTTCGGGGTACATCTGTAGCAAATGTAATCGTGTATTACTAATATATCATTTTAATTCATTGATATGCATTAAATATAATATAAAAATTACATACCTTTATAAGACTGTCCCAACGCTCATTAGGTACATCTACTGTCCGAAGATCCAGATCCCATCCTGACCCACTAAACTCCTTAAGTATCCTACCCCATGATTGCCACTGAAGTTTAGTATTATCCCGATGATTCTTCAATTGTTTTTGCTCATACCTCGAACCTGTTTTCTTAAAAAATTCCTCGATTACATAGTTCCAACCAGTCTTGTTAAGGTGTGTCCCAGGTCTATTTCCAACAAGTGTTTGTTCCAAGCATAAATCAACAAACACTTTATGATGGTTGGCTGTCCAATGAGCCTTCACCCTACCACTTAAGGGAGCAACCATCCTTTGTTGAGTCTCCATTTATTTCCTGATTCAAAAAGTTTAACATATCAACAAAGGAACTGACCCTTAAAAACATTTCTTAACACAAATCTTGGTTTGAAATAAACTGTAAATCCTAACTTGAACACGTGAGGAGATATAGCAACCATTTAATTAAAAATAAAAATAAACAGGTCCAAGTTACTAATCAAAGAAACATTTGCGGAAGTACCTAAAGAAAAGAGAGACAAATCAACACCAAGATTCTCAGACTACTAAGGTTATCTGATTTCAAAAGCTTTAAATCAGAAGTGCCATATAGAGAGAACCAAGGATATCTGATTTCAAATGATAGGTGTGGACATGAAGGTAGATTTGAGTTCAAAACAATCTATAGGAAAGCCAAGTTTGATAATCCTCAAGTCATATTAGAGACTCAAAACTATGGGATTTGGGTCCCAACAACACAATGGTATGTCTCAACCCATTCAAAAGATGTATCTGGGTACTGGCCACAAGATATAAGATGATCACCTGGGAATAGAAATGTTTTCATCAATCAGATATAGAAGCAGGAAGCTAGTCATTTGATGTCAAAGATCAAAAGAACAGAAGTTTTTCAACTTTTTTAAAACAAGAACATGATTCAAGCAACCCAACATGAATTCTGAAGAGAGAACTGATGTGAAAGCTGTTTCTTTCAATACATCATCCTGTACTTACTGTAAGACACAAGATTTAAATTATTTTTGGTTAAGGAAAGACACAAGATTAAAGAGCAAGAAGAATGAAAGAATGAACTGAGAATCAATGAGTAAAATTGATCATGACAGTCGATACTTCTTCCTATAAAAAAATGGAAAAGAATAGAAACCAAAGTATGATAATAAAAGAGTAACAATAATAGACTAAGAATCAACGAGTAAAAATGATCATGACAGTCAATACTTCTTACTATAATAAAGTCGAAAAGAACATAAACCAAAGTATGATAATAAAAGAGTAACAATAATAGACCCACAATGAAGCAGCAGCAGCAGCAGCAGCAGTAGAAGACTTGCTGCTGCTTTCTGGCTCTGCTAATCATCTTCACCATTCATCCAACATTTTCTTTTTCATGAATCTCATCCCTATACATACATTTTCCTGCAATCTACTCTTGCTCTCTCTTCTCTCTCTCTACCATCTTGGGATGTCTGTGTTCTGTAGTTTTAACTTCAAGACTCTCAAAGCCATTTGTATTATCAACTATTGCTTACTTGTGGTTCTCTAAATATGAAAGCAACTATGTCTAGTACTGTTACAAAGTGGGTATGCAGTTCTATTAAAGGTGGAGGTAGATCAGTTTTCATTTTTTTTTTTCCTGTGGAAGCAAAGCTCTCTATGTGAGGTGAATTCTGTGCAACCATACCACACAATTGTGACCAGAAAAAGGGGGGAAAATCACAAAATCATGTTACAAAGTTAAAGAAAAATACTTGAAAATAATTCAAATTAAGAAAATACAGTAGATGCAAAATGAATAGCACACATATTCTCTGTTTTTACCGATTAAACACACACACACACACAATTACTGCTATATTTGGGTACAACTTAAGCTTATAATCACAATCATTCACAGAATCCACAAAAATACATACCAGTTAACAGAACAACACTAATCGTTCACAGAAAAAAATAAAAAATAAAGTTTAAATGAAAACAATAACATCAAAGTAAAAACAACGTTTAGAATACAAATCAGTCTTACTCATTGAATACATAAAATCAAACTCAATTTCTTAATATGAACTGAACGTTATATTAATCGAATACAAATCGATCTAATTCATCGAATACAAATCGTCTAGAACTAACCTTTTAGCAGAAGAAATTTCTCAACGATCCTCACAGCTTTCACAGGAAACGCAGCCGAAGTAGAGAAGAACTGATGAAAGTCAAAAGAAGAGGAAGAGAATAATTTTCTTTGACCTAAAAGGGATAAACAGCCTGGCAATCGTATAAATGTTTAGGGATAAAATAGGTATTTTAAAAATATAACTAAAGTTTTGAAATAGCTCAACGCATAAGTGATTGGGAGAAGCTGCTCTCAGCAGCTTCTCCTTAAGGGTAGCCTTTCTCTATGCTTATAGGCAAACACTTACCCATTAGTGCTACCAAACACACTTTTAATTTTAAAAAGTGCTTTAAAAAGCAATAAGCTCAAATAAGTACTTATATAAACCAGGCCAAACGCAACCTAAGTGTTTCAACTCTGTCAAGAGGATTTTTTTTTTTTTTTTTTGGTCAAGAGGATTTTTGAAGCACAAAGTTAGTTCCAACTACAAGAACTGAATCAATTTGTTCAATGTTGCCTAATTTTTTCTTCAACTTGCAACAAAACTTTTCATGGGATAAGAGCTTGTTCAAGCTTATAAAAAAGCTAATCGCTTTTCCTCATAAAGTATGCAATGTTTATCCCTACTCCAACACATTACTCATGGAGATGGAAACATAGTTCTTCATGAAACATGTGATAAAGTATTAGGGTGTACCCCAAAATATTGTTAGCAATAGAAATTATAGGTTTACGAGACTCTTTCGGGCTAACCTTTTCAAGCTAGTTAGGACTCGACTTCTTTACAAGTAATCATCCTTATGCTGATTACCAAACTACCAAGTGTTTCAACTCTTTGTAAAGAGAATTTTTGAAGCACAAAGTTAGTTCCAACTAGAAGAATTGAATCAATTTGACATTGCCAGTGCACTTAGAGAAAGCTTCATGATGAATGAAAACGTGGACTGACAAGGAATGTACGCCAAACAAGTTCGAAATGGAAGAGTTGCTACTTATTAAACTAAGTCAAGATCAATTGCTGTTCTTTCTTCACATAAACAAGGGACTCCCTTGAATATACAAAAGACTATTCCCTATCATTGCTCTTGTAAGAAATTTTCCTGAAAAACTCAGTTGCCAAACTCATTGAGGAATCTCCATTCAGTCTTTTAGTAATCCCAAGCCCTCTCATGCTGAAGTGATGGTTGTACCGTCAAAGAAAGTGGATGAGATTCTAACATAGTGTCACATAGAGATCATGTCTAAAAGCCTGTACATACTGAGTACGTGATGAAGTGGAAGGATCTATCTGATACCCAAAGCTAGTTGGAAATCAAGCATCTTTTTACTACCAAGTCAACGATGTGATTGAAGACTATTTTGCAAACAAGTCAACAAGGACATCAAGCTAACAAGTGGGGGAAAACGTTAAGGCTATTCATCCAACCTTGTTCACATGACCTTGGCCTGCGACATTATATATGTTATATATGTTATATATGTATCATAAGTAGATTTTTTATTTTTGCAGAAAGGGCAATTCTATTCAGCAAATAATATTTGTCAAATTTGTAGAAAGTCCATTTTGCCAATAAAAGTGGTGCTTTCTCCTATCATAGTAGTAAAGGCTTAGCATCCTCTTAATAAAAGGATTGGTCTTATTAATCCAGTAGGCTTACCAAGGTCCAATTGTTATACAATTTGCCTTTAAGCAACTTAGGCTGCCATTGCTTTGTTAAAGTGCCTTTCTCCTAGCATAGTAGTAATGGGGTTTATAGCAGTTAGCTTGCTGTCCACACGGCCTATCCAAAGGATCCCCTAAACAGATTCCTTACTAACACTTGCACACCTGAATGTCAATCTACCTAAATCTAACAGATACAACTTAGTTCAATTCTGGGACAGAAACAATCAAAACAATTAGAGAATGGAATTTAGGGGCTTTGTGGCAAGAATTTCAGTGGTTTGCAATGGAATCAAGATCAAGAGAATATAAATAGAAAACAGAGAAAGCAAGATAGTAGTCCTCCAACCACAGATGTAGTCTTGGAAGAAGAGTCCAGTAGTAAATAATGCTTACTCCAGCAGATGAGCATGGATCTTCAGCATGGCAAAAAGAGATTAGTAGATTATGTTACATATCCTATGGGTCTAAACAAACTATGGATTATGAGTTTGTTGAACCATGTAACCTCCTTAAAATTTTGCTTCCAGGTGGGTATAGCAAATATAAAACTCTAAATTTCTGACTATTGATCTTTATCCTTGAGGCCAAATATCTTTTAATGCAATCATTGAACTGGAAGTTGGAGCAACTCCAATATGCCTTCACCAACCTACATCACTCAATTCGGCAGTACTCTTTATAATTCAATAAAGTTATGAACAGCACATGAAAAGATCTAAAATCATCCACTGAAGGTCACACAGATAATACTATCAATTCAGTGGTTCATGACAACAATATGCATGAGAAGGGACTGTCATCACATGAGGTTTCAACTAACAGGTACCCCAGAAAAAAACCAGCAATGGGTCCATCATAAGGTGAAATTTAATCTGGATACTCCTTGTATAATATAATAGCAATAAACATTTCAGATATTTCTATTTTCTTTGGAGAACATAATAGCAAATTGAGTCCTAGGGCAATTCCATATCTGACATGAGGATACAAATTAAAGAGCTTTGAGAAGAGGCATTTGAGCTATCAATAAGATGTATAACAGAAAACAAGTAAGAAAAATGAAACCATCACAAAATAAAAACATGCCAATTCGATTTGGGATTTGATAGATACAATTAGATGTGTATACTCCTCTATTTGCGAAGTTGCGCTGTCCTGGCTTTTGTGCTTTGGTGGGTCATCTGAGATCCTTTTGATGACCTATGTTGTGTCTCTCCACTTTCTGTAAGAGGCGGGGGAGGGAGGAGTACAAGTTGCAGGATCTATATCCCAGTAAGGGATCCTTAGTTCTTTTGTCTTTCCTTTTGGTTCATTCTATCTCATCATATCCCATTCTGTTCTGCGATGGAAAGGCTAATTCATTCGAATCAACGTGAGGGTCCAACTACATTGCATTGCCAGAATCCATGTTGTATATTTGAATCAAACACATTAAATAATGGTGGACAGAATGTTTATTTCATAGCAAAACATTGTTTTGTTTGTTTACCTCAAGCCTGAGGATGATAGTCACTGGCATTTGAACTATCAATAAGATGCATAGCAAAAAATAAGCAAGAAAAATGAAACCATCATAGAACATAAACATACCAACTTGATTTGGGATTTGTTAGATGCAATTAGATGTGTATACTCCTCTATCTGCCTGCATAATAATGAAAACAGACTGTTCAGTCAATGGTCAAATTACAGCACACATGGATGCACATATAGCGAGAGAGAGGGAGAGGGTGTGAAGACGATTGCAAGCTAGAAATGGTCCAATCTGTCATAGAGATGGAACATGAGTCCCACCATCCAATAAACCACATGTCGGGGACAACAACCAGACAATCATAGAATATCTGATCCATTTCATTTCGTTGGACACTTGAAGAAAAATATGGTACATAATCCAAAAATGCGGTTAAAAATATCCAAAAAAGAAATCTTTTGCCTGGGATTATCTTAGGCAATGCCTACTAATTGGATTGTAATAAGATAACATATCCTTCCAAAAAAAGTGGTTAAAAATATCCAATGAGAAAATCCTTTGCCTTGTCCTATCTTAGGCAAGGCCTACTGATTGGAATGTAACACGATAACATACTCTTCTCTAAACGTTGCTATGACACTAGAACATCATAAAGATGATGGAGAACAATCTAGCACCACCAAACTTTAAACTCCCTACACATTCCATCTATTTCTCATATAATATTTGGAGTCACGGGATACTGACTTGAAAACATTTTAGACAAATAAAAACAACTATCTGACTTCTATTTATCATCTATTTCTTCTTGAGAAATCAAAGGGATCCAAATAAACAACACTTGAGTATCAAAGAACAAGATTGCAAGTTTACATCAAGTAATGAATAACCTCCTTTAGTAATAATTTAGTTGAATATTTTCCGTGAACTGATAGAAATGGAAATCCAATTGCTAATGAAACAAACATAGGAAAAAAAATTAAATTTCTAGCCTACATGAGTATAAACTGTGAAAGACTTTCCACCGATAATTTTTGATTTGTCACTTACTTTGACCAAAATACCTTTTGTTCATTTCTTAATCCTATTACATTTTCCCTTACTATAAGGACCTCCTCAATCTCAACAGTGAGGATAAATGCAATAGAATTTATTGACAAAAGGGAAAAAAAACAGGCTTATTTTACCCAAAAGAGTATATACATGGAGGGGCTAGTAACAAAAGGACAGCTAGCAAAATGGCTATACAATATTCTACTTATTTACCCACGTTCAAAAAAGAAGAGAACGCACGATGTTGAAATTCCTACATAGTTGAAACCCAATGGAGCACCATCCTGCATGCATGTGCCCCAATAACTCTCCTAATAAACTCTTTGTAATCAGTGAATGCAATGTCCGCGACATGTCGACAAAACCTAGTGACATGTCGGCAAAACCCGGCGACATGTCACCATTTCCCCCAAGGACGACACGAAACCTGGTTGTAAATCGCCAAATTTCATTTTTACCCCATGTCGAGCGGCATGGAGGAAAATTTTCAAATTTTTTTTGAAAAAATTAAAAAACAATTAGGAAAATAAATTTTCAAAAATATTGTATATTAGTAAATATTAACTTTGAAATTTTTGAACTATTTTGCGAAAAAAAATTTAAATTATGCTTTAAAATTGGTATGGTATGTATCTTATGTCCTTATTTTCATGTGCATTTAGTTGTGAGATGTGCAATGTATGAGGATAAGTAGATCATATTACATCAATTTTTACACAACTTGCACACAGCACAACCACAGCGAGTAGGTGAACCTCCCTCAAGTAATGTCCCTTGATATGTATACATTTGTTTTTTGCATTTTTTTTATGTATTATGATGTATTTAGACACTAATAAGGGTTGTTTAAAACTTGGGGGAAAAACCCATCAAAAACCCCACATTTCCCCAGATGTCCCCATCATTTTCCCCAGATTTTCCCATCATTTCCTCCATGGATATGACACTTGATTTCTAGTTTTATGTATCTTTTAATTTGACTTACATTCACTTTTAGTTTGGCATAATTACATATAGCATCTTTTTTATAGCTTACAGACCTGACAACATGTAAGTTAACCCCCCTCAAGTAATGACTTTTAATGTGTCAGCATTGTTTTTTGTATTTTTTGATGTATTTTGATGCATTTAGGCCTTAATTAGACATGTTTAAAGTTTGGGGCAAAAAATCCATCAAAAACCCATGGCTTCCCCACATTTTCCCTTGGTTTCCCCTTTATTCCCCATGTCAGCGACATGTCCCCAGAGCCACCTAGCAACATGCCAAGCGACATCGACATGGCGAACCTTGTTTGTAATAAACATGCTCCATTGCCAAAATGCTGTACCATATAGTTATATCAGAGCTCTAGGACGTAAAAACTGTAAGACGCTATTGTGGACTGCAAACATGTATGTTGTGGAGCTTATCTCTTCATGGTTCTTCTCTTCTCATGGAGCTTTTCTTTTCTTTTCTTTTCTTTTATTTTTTTCAAATCTCATTCCCTCATCTCATTCTATCATCATCCAGCTTTATTTTATCAATTTCTTCATCTTGTCTAATTCATCCTTTGTTTTCTTCACTTTATTTACCTCTTCTTCATGTCCCTCTGGTGTATTTTGCTAGGCATCATTTACTGCTTCCAAGAAAGAGTTTCTTTGAAATTCCCAATCTCAATCTCGCTAATAGTTAAAACCCAGTTTCAATAAAGCAGACTTCTTATTATCTTCACTGGCACAGCCAGTTTGAACCAATTCAGTAAGCTAAGACTTGATAGGACAGTCCGGACATTTCTCCAGAGAATGGTTACTCATCAATTGCAGGCCTGAATCCTTCAATTTCACAGAGAACACGCCACTATTAAAAAGGACCCCCATCGGCCACAAATACAGCTTTTTGTTACCACAATGATCCAACGTGTTGGTTTTCTAATCTTTGATAAACTTCAATGGAGTCTTCCTAGTCAATAACATAGCTAAATCAACAATCCCAAAACTCCTAGATCTGCAAGAAATCGGATTGGTTACATTTCTCTGCTCACCGAAATTACAATCCAACTGGTCTTATGACAAGGGTAAAACTGTGGCTCCTTCACCAAAATGGTGGCTCCAATGATAGCCAGCAAAATAATCAAAGGTTTTGCCCCTTACCAAGGTTTTAGGTTTTGATTTCAAGGGAAATTTCATGCCTTCAAGGAAAGGATATTTTGTTCTTTGCACTATATTTCATATATTATATAAAAATTCTCAAGGGAAATATCAGTCGAACTTGATTCCCTATCAAAAGGGAATTTTCAAAGAAATTTTGCTAAATTTCAAGGAAATTTAAAACCATGTCCTTAACAACATGTAGGTTCTTCCCTGTACGGTAGCTATAGGTGTTCTCCAATTAAATTTGAATTGCAACATAAAATTGGGCACTTTGCTAATTGCTATTAGTTAAAAAATACGAACAAGGTTTTTCTTAGAATGATCTCCAACAAGCATTTGCGGCCCTGCAAATGTCATGTTGATCCCAACTGGAATCTGGACACAAGGGCTGGAAATCACATGACATATGATATGTCCATCTTGAATGAATTGGTCGAGTATCATGGCTAAGAACAAGTAATAGCGCGCAATGATAATGGTCCCCCATATCCCATATTGGTATCACTCTTTTTCCCACTCCATCCTCTACTTATCAAGTCACAATGTACCAATGTTCCTTCTTTTAAGAAGAATTTGATAACAATTGGCAAGTTTACAAGGTTCTCCGTAAGGATTTAATATGAAGGACCTTTACACCAAGAAGGACATTGTTTAAAGGTCCGATTAGAGGAGAATTGTACAAGATTTCAATGGATAGAGGTGATGTCAATAAAGTGCACACTTCTACAGAAAAAGAGCTCCTAGTAGCATTTGGCACAAGAGACTTGGACATTCAGCTTTACAGGCCTTTTCACTATTAACAATGGATGAAAGTCTAAGACGTCTAATTCCCTGAATAAATTCTTTGTTTGTCATGACTGTCAATTTAAAAAGTACAAAAAACTGATATTCTCTTATTTCACAATAAAATTACCCCGTCCACTATTTTTAATTCTTATTAATTTATGGGTTCCACAATATCAATTTCCAGGTACAAGTAGCATCCTGTTTGTTGATGCTTTAGTCGTTATTCACAGACCTATCCTAAGAAATACAGATCTATACTATTGATTGTTTCATACATGCTAAAGTAATGTTTGAGCTTCAGTTTGGGCACAAATCAAGTATGTATGGTGTCATGGAGGGATAGAGTACTTTGGCTCTCCATTTCAAAATTTTCTTAGTAATTGTGGCCTTCTTTAGCATGTTCCTCTCCACATACTCCAGAACAAAATGGAGTTGCTTAACAAAAATTTCAAACAGATTAAGGAGACCTGTAACACCCGACTATTTCAAAGCAATGATTCCAAGCAATAAACTCACCCCAAATCAGCTCCTTACATATTTCTAAGACACTGTCAGTTCACAAGGGTCGTCAGCACTATGATCCTGCATCAAGGCAGGTTCATGTTTCTCATTGTGTCGTTGCAGATGAGTCTTTCCCTATGTAGATTTTAGCTCATCAAGCTATGGATAATGCTCCCCAGCAATAAACTCAGCCCCAAATCAGCTCGTTATACATTTCTAGGACACTGTTGGGGTTCACAAGGGTTGTCAGGTTCTGGGCCATTCTTGTGAACTCCCCTTATGGGTCATTCTTGTGAACTCCCTTTTTAATATAGATTACATAGATTTCATCAAGTTGTGAAATCATCCACTATATGGGTCATTCTTAATCTCTCAATCATTTTTTTCGGTGGCCCAGACGTCATCTTGATGTATGCAATGCCTTTCTCCATGGTGAATCGTCAAAAAAGTCTTATATGGCACAAATTCCATGTCTTCTTCACCCTAGCAAGCCATCTCATGTTTGCTGCCTACATAAGGCAATCTATGACTTGAAAAAGATCTTCAATCCGGGTTCTGAAAGGAACTGTATGCTCATTTGCCAGCGAGCAGAACTTCTAATTTTACTATTACCTGTTCATGAAATCAACCCCCCTCCCTCCCTTGGAGAATGATGGTTTTGCTAGGGTTGATTCGTGGAGAAATCGGAGCCTAAAATAATGGTGTTTTTGATACAAAATTGGTGTTTGGTGATTGATTTAAGATTCGGATTATGTATAGAAATTTCTGTCACTTCATCTCAAGTTGAAATGACTTCCATTAAAATTATTGGGAGTAATTGTATGCCATGGGAAAAGGTAGTAGAGGTTTTCGTAAGAGCCAGAGGCAAGTCATAATGCCTAATAATGGACAAACTGAATTCAGATGCTAAGAGGAATAACAAATGGCATCAGGAGGATGCTCAGATCATAACCTCACTATGAAATAGTATGAAATCAAAATCAGTTGTACAATCATGTATTTAAATTAAGCTCAGGAAGTATGGGAGCATGATAGGATGCTATTTTCCGTATCAAATAATATAACTCAAGTGTGCAACACTTTCACAGAAGATTTGAATCTGCAACAGGGTGACAAGAACCTAACGGAGTATTATTCATCTCTTGTATGTAAACAGTTGGATATGCATCATCTTTTTACTAGAGATCCCCAAGTTCTTAAGGAGCGACAGAGGCCTTGAGAGTAGTTAAGTTCCTCAATGGTCTCTGTCCTGAAGTTTCTCCTATTCGATAGCAAATTCTTGGTTCTAGTACCCTGACATCCCTACCAAAGGTGTTTTCTCCGATTCAAAGATCTATGTCATCTGAACCTACCGATGGTTTGATTGGTGATAGATTTGCCTTACCTACACAAGACGAGCTGGTCGTGGCCGTGGTAGGGGTAGTGGTTGTGATCATAGACACGGTTCTGGTGGTCATAATTTTGGTCGTGGTGGAGGAACCGAGATAGGGGGAGGTAGAGGTGCGAATCGCGAACATAGAATGTGATCTTATTGTGGCCATGAAGGCCATACTGTTGATTAGTGTTGGGAATTGCATCACAAACCACCCTGTTATGCTAATCATGTTTCATATGGAAATGATAGTGGTAATCAAGATTGTACTTCAGGACATGACTAGATGTCTGACACTGTTATCTTTTACAAGGAAGAGTAGTCTAAGTTAATTCACAACCAAGGTAGCATTCAGCAGCAGCCCACTACCACTCTTGTTCAAAAAGGTAATGCTTCTGTTGTCCTCTTTCTACACGAGACCTTGGGTAATTGACTCATTTGCCTCTGCTCATATGAATGGGAATTCCAGTACTTTGTCTTCCTTTCAACCTGAGAATTCGACTTATAGTGTTACTCTTGCAGATGGTAACACATCCACTATCTCTAAGATGGGTGTTGTTCAACCTAATTCTGGTTTCACCTTATCTTCTGTTTTATTTGTCCCTAAATTTCAATTTAATGTATTATCAATTATCACCTCACCAAAGCTCTTTAATGTTGTCACTTTCTTTTCTTCTCGTTTTGTTTTCCAAGATCTAAAGAAGAAGAAAATTGGTGGCAGGCATGGGCCCGGTGGATTGTACTATTTAGATGGAGGAACTGATGGTGCTGCTCTCCCAGTTTGTTGTCTGTACCAGCGGCATTGTCGTCTCGGCCATCTCTTGAAATGTGAGTCGTGTCACTTAGGTTAACATTATAAGGTGTCATTTCCATTTCGAGTTCATAGCGACGAGTCTAGTTCTTTTTTATTGGTTCATTCTGATGTACAACATGATTTACCAGCCAAAGAATATTTATCCTTATCCGTTGGATTTGAATTTGTTTTGAATCAACATGACATCATTCATCAAACCTCATGTGTATACTCAACAAAACATAATGGTGTGGCTGAATGCAATAATAGACACCTTCTTAACACAGCCAGAGCATTGATGATTCCTATGTATCCCTAAAACCTATTGGAGCGATGCTATCCTCACCTCATGCAACTTGATTAACCATATGCCTTCATTTTTCCTTGGAGGAAAGACACCGCATTCTTATTATTTCCTATAGTTCCTGTATTTACATTACTCCACGTATTTTTGGGTGTTTTTGTTTCGCCCATCAGTAGTCTCCTGGAATTGATAAGCTTGATCCTCATGCTGTTAATTGTATTTTTATTGGTACTCATGTACATAAAAGGGTTGTAAGTGTTATAGTCCGATCTTCATAAGCACTTTTTTGAGTCTACACCTTTGTTTTCTGAAACAAGATCCCAACTTAACAGTCCTCTGTTTCTAATGTTCCATTGTCGGTTGTTTCTGAGTTGGTTTCTAAAGTACTGGCACAATGTGAGCATCATCCTGGTTTGCATGTTTATGTTCATAGCTCTAAACAAATAGAGCTCCAATGGTTTCATCATCCACTTTGCAATCTGAGGATCCAACTCCTGGTAATACTTCTTCACCTATTCCTAAGCATGTACCCTCTTTGGATGTGATTTACCTACTGCTCGTCGTAAAGTTATATGTGTCCTACTCATTCTATTTCTACCTTTGTTTCTTACGCTCATTTGTGCCTGTCATAAATTCATAATGCTCCTTTGTTGCTTCCATGTCCCCGGTTTCTGTTCCTAACTTTAATACAGAAGCACTTGCTCACCCTGGATGGAGGAAAGAAATGGAAGTTAAGATGGCTATTTTACAATCCAATGATACTTGGGACTTGGCTTCTCTTCCTGCAGACAAAACAGCTGTTGGTTGTCGTTGGGTGTTTGCCACCAAATATTTTTCTAATGGGTCCATTATATGCCTTAATGCTCGCCTTGTTCCCGAGGGATACACCCAGATATCTGGTATTGACAACTCAGAAACATTTTCTCCTGTTGCTAAGATTCCATCTGTTCAAATTATTATTTCTCTTGTTGTCAATCATGATTGGCCACTTTAAATGTGAAAAACACTTTCTTACATAACGAATTAAAAGAAGTGTCCATGGATCAACCTTCTAAATTTGTTGCCAGGGAGAGTATGCAAAGTTTGCAGGTTGATGAATGCAATTTATGGGTTGAAGGAATCACCGGTGCTTGGTTTGGTAAGTTTAGTGACACTGTTTTGAGATCTAGCCGTAAGCATTGTCCAGTTGATGACATTGTCCTTTGTAGACAGTCAAATGCTTATTGGATTATGTTGGTTGTGTGGATGATATAGCTCTTATAGGTGATGAACTGATGACAGTACTAGGATTCAACAGCTGGAGGAGTTTCTCCATAAAGAATTCCATATTGAGTATCTTGAGAAGTTAAGATATTTCTTGGGCATTGAGGTAGTATGTTCTAATCATGTTTTTCTCTTCATTATGCAAGTATTTTGCGGGTTTGTTGGAGGAGATAGGATTAATGTGATATAGGCTGGTTGATAATCCTATGGATCTTAATGTGAAGTTATGTTCTGATCAAGGAAATTTGCTAGAAGATCAAGGTGTAAGAGGTTGTTTGTTAAGCTGAACTATATGATATTTGAAAGGTGAACCTGGGTGTGGTCTGTTTTTTGGAAAATATGGTCACTTAGACATCGAATGCTTTACAGATGCAGATTGGGCTTGTTCTCTTTTCGATAGAAGATCTACCACTGAATATTGTACATTTGTTAGAGGTAATCGTGTGTCCTGGTGAAGCAAGAAGGAAAGTGTGATGGCTCGGTCTACATATCAGAAGCGAAAAACAGAGCAATGGCTCACACTACTTATGAGCAACTGAAGTTTTTGTTGCCTGCGATTAATTTTGGGACCTCCTTACCTATGAAAATATTTTTTCACAATACTGTTTATATTGTTACTAATCCTATCTTCCTTGAAATGACCAATCACAGCGAAGTGAATTGTCATTTCATCAGAGAAAAGATCCAGTGCGGATATACTTGTACTTCTTATGTGTGCTCAAAAGATCAATTGGCTGATGTATTTACTAAATCACTAGGAACATCTAAGATGGATTACAAGCTGGTTATACAATGAATATGCTCTAGCTTGAGGGGAGTGCTAGATATATTGGTTTTTATGTTAGTTTTTGTCGCAGGGGTATTTACGCAAATAGTTTTTATTATAGGGGTATTTATGTAATTTTACAAAGTCTTAATTAAATCTTCTGATATATATAACATGAGTGGATGTCCATAAGGATAGGCCGTCCATCCCTTTTCTTCTTCTCCCCTTCTCTCTCACCTTTTTATACACCCTAGACTTCTAATACCTTGAATCTTCCAAGAACAAACTGCAATGGCAAGTGCCAAACCATGTTGAACTCCCGTGGGCTTAAAAGAAGAAGAAGAAAATTTAAACCAATTTCATGCCTTATATCACTAAGTGCCAGAACAAAGTATCACTACCCCACCCCCCAACAAAACCCCAAAAAATAGAAAAATAAAGCACAAATCATCAGGGCGTCAATAGGCCACTAATCAATGTGAACCACATATACACCATAGGTAAACTTCTCAATGAGGATGAATAACATTGTACATCTACTGCTTATATTACATTTTTGTTTATGAGTATATACATAGGAAAACGCATTAGGTAACTGTATGAGGCAGACATGCCACTAATGCGTTATAAACAACTCAAAACGTCGAAAAGGAAAAAAGATACACAATCTAGTCAATCAAAATATGCAAGCTAATCCTCTACTATCGAATCTGATGGAATTCGGGAGAAAAAGTCCGTCCTCCCTACTCCCTCTCCCACCAACCTATCAGCCAATGTATTGGCCGAACATGGCACTTTAGTGAACGAGTAGTTCAATCCAAAGGCCAAATGTCTGGCTAAACGAACAAGATGAACAAAATGCCAAGGAAAACTCCTCTGTGAACCCATCCATGAAATAATTGATGATGAATCTCCCTCAATCTGTAGAGCTCCAAAACAACCATGACGTGCCTCCCTAATCCATGAACCAATGCTAACATCTCAGCACATGTAAAGTCCCCCTCCCCCATCGGACCTGAAAAAAGCATGTATAATACGTCCATCATGGTCTCTAAATGCTCCTCCAAACTCAGAAGACCCTAGGTTCCCCATGGATGATCCATCAAAGTTCAACTTGATGAGTCCAGAATGTGGAGTCCGTATCGTACAAATGCTCACTGCCCATGGTGATGAAAAAGCAATATCGGGCCAACTCCTCAGTATATCTGCCCAAGTGATCCTTCTAAACTCATTGCTGCCAACCATCCAGTAACTCGCCATCGTTATAACTGAATGAATAGTCGACCGTGTGTGAGAGCGATGATCCTCAAATATCCTATTATTCCATTCACCCCAAATAGCCCATAATATCACATGAAACAGTGCATACATCATCCTCCCCCTTTGACCTAAATCCGGAAAACTCCACCGCTCAAGGAGAGTGCAAATCCCCTCTGGCATCACCCAATCACACTCAATTAGGTGAACGAAGTACATCCAAATCTCTCATGTTACTAGACAATGAAGGATTAGGTGATCAACTGATTTTGTCTGTCCCATGCACATAATGCATATGTTAGGAGACGAGGCTCAAAATTTCCTTCTTCTCTATAAGATATCACAAGTGTTAATCTTGTACAGTATGGAGGTCCAAGTGAAAGCTCTAATCCTACGAGGGATGTGATATTTCCAAAGCCGGGAAACCAAAAAGGATGGCTGGGTAGTGTCATCATCTCCCTTCAGAATGTGGAAGAAATATTGGGTAGAGAAAACAAACCTGGGATGAGGACTCCAAATCCTGAAATCTTGAATACCGGAGTCAATAAATACATATCTCAGAAGGGCACAAAGACTAGCGAGCTCCCCTAGCTCTGCTGGTCTAGGATCCCCTCTTGAGGTCAAAATTCCATCACATCCTTAAGGGAGACCAAGAGAGGATATCAGATACACGGGCCTCCCTGTTACGGGAAAGATAGAACAAGTGACGAAACCCGAGCCGAAAAAATAGAATCACCCCACCACAAATCTATCCAAAAAAGGATTTTCTCCCCATTCCCCACACAAAGGCAGATGTTGTGAAAATACAGGTGCAAGTGCTAGAATTGCTTTCCATGGAATAGTGTTGTATGCTCGGGCTCACATCCCACCCATTGGCATGCATGATATATTTGCTAGTAATGACTTTAACCCATAAAGTGTTATTATCCGAAGTAAAGCACCAAAGCCACTTGCCTAATAGTGCTGAATTCCGAGCCAAAATATGACCCAAATTAAGCCAACCTTTTCTTTTGCTCCTGCACACCATTTCCCATCTTACCAAATAATCTTTTTTTTGTCCCCTTCCCTCCCATAGAAATTCTCTTTGTATCCTCTCAATCCTGTTAGCCACATGAATCGATGCTCTAAATAGAGGCAAAATAGAAAGTTGGCAGGTTGGCTAATGCAGACTGGATCATGGTAATACGACCTCCTAATGATAAATAATTTCTCTTCCAAGTTACTTCTCAAGGACAGGTTCCCAAAAAGATAATGATCTAGGTGTGCCACCTAACATAAGGGTAATCCAAGGTAAGTTAAGGGCCACTCGCCTATCCTACAACCTAACATATCTGCACTCTCCTTTACTTCACGTGAATGCCTACCAAACTGCTTTTTTCGAAATTTACTTTCAGCCGAGACACCATCTCAAAGCACCTCAATATGGACTATATGGACTTAAGCCAATATATCTAGGTAACATTGGCATCTAAAAACAGAATGGTGTCATCAGCGAACTACATGTGTGACACAGATATATGATCTCTACCTACCCTGAACCCCTAAATTAAACGTAGTTCCTCCGCTCTACACATGAAGCGACTCAAGAAGTCACCGGCTAGTATAAACAAGAGTGATGACACAGGATCACCCTGATGCAAACCTCTAGAGGATGTAAAACCTTGAGAGCTCAAATTGAGAATAAATGAAAATGACACCTTCCTCAAACATCCTTGAATCCATCTCCATCTGAGACTGAATCCTTTCCACCTCAAAACTGAGTCTAGGAAAGCCAACTCTACCCTGTCATAGAATTTTTCTAGGTCTATCTTACAAACCAAACCCTCCTATCATAGGATTAAATTATGTTTTTACTAATGTTACATCAATTGAATATCATATGATTCATATCAAAACAATAAAACATATGCCAAAACGATCAATAAAAAATTGTATATCTCAATTTGCTCATTACATCAATCAGCATCTCCTATAAAACAACCTGAAGCGAAGTACAAGAGACCAAGAGCAATTTTATGGTGATTCATTCACCTAGTCAGGATGGCTAGGTTTCTGGGTAGGCATATTCATGCTTCTTTTGTTCAAACGCCTAGAGATGGAAATGCCGTGGCTGACCGGTTGGCTCGAGGTGGGGTCAGCAGAGAGAACTTGTTTGTGGGTATTCCAACTATAGAAATGCTAGAAGATGAAGGGTGAGGGAGTTGAAGGAGTTTTGGGTGATACTTTCTATGTTTTCACTGGTGTTCCTATCTCTTAGGGAACTTTGCTTTGTTTTTGGTTTTTGAGCTTTTATATTGTACGTCTGTTTTCTTGGGCTTTAGTGCTCATCTTGCGCACCCGCCCCTCTTTGTATTGGTGTTGGCTTTCTTAATAAACTGCTTATTATACATCAAGAAAAAAAAATCAATAACCCAATGAGTAGATTCATTGGCAACGAACGCTACATTCATTACACTTATCCCAAAGAAAGCTAGAGCAATGGAACTTAAGGATTTCAGGCCAATCATTTTGATTACTAGCTTGTATAAGATCATTACAAAGATTTTGGCATCCAGGATTAAAGTCGTCGTTGGGGATTTTGTGTCTTTGAATCAGAGTGCATTTATTACGGGTAGGCAGATTCTGAATAGTGCTCTAATTGCTAATGAAGTGGTTGAAAAATGGAAAAGGATGGGCAAAGAGTGCATGGTTTTGAAACTTGATTTGGATAAGTCATATGATCGGGTGGAGTGGCATTTCCTTGACAAAGTGTTGGAATGGAAAGGATTTGGGGTTAGATGGAGGAAATGGATGTCTGACTGTGTCCGGAATGTAGTGTCCTCCTTTTTGTGGAATGGTGGGGTGCATGGTCAAGTTGTTTCAACTCGGGGGTTGAGACAGGGTGATCCACTCTCAGCTTTTCTCTTTACACTGGTAGCCGATGTTTTGAGCTGTTTTCTGGCTAAAGGGATCTTGTTTGATTTCGGGATTTTAGGTGGGTAGGGATCGGGTGGGAATTTCTCATTTGCAGAATGCTAACGATACTCTATTGTTTATCCATGTAGAGTGATGCCAAACATATTGGATTAAGTCAATTGTCAGATGCTTTGAAATGGTTTCAGGATTAAAGATGAATTTGGAGAAGAGCAATTTGGCGGGGTTCAATATGCCTCGGGGGAGGGTGGGGGATTTTGCATCACTCCTTGGGTGTAGGGTTTAAGAGTGGCCATTGTCTTATCTTGGATTACCTCTTGGAGGTAATCCCAAGTCTATTAGTTTTTGGGGTTATTTTTGTGAGCTTTTTTCCAGTCATTCAACCACAGTCTATCCATTTTCCTTTTCCTCATCGTTGTGTTTGGAGACCTTCTATACCTTCCAAAGTCGAGGCTTTCATTTGGGCTACTATTCTTCATAAGATTAAAACTTGGTCATCCCGTGTGCTTTCGCCCCAGATGTGTTGTATGTGTAAGAAGGCTGGGGAATCAGTTGACCATTTTTTTCTTGCATTTGCTCAGTAGCTAGATATGTATGGTCCTTTTTCTTGCACCGGCTTGGGGTATGGTGGGTGATGCCTGAGGAGATTGGTGAGTGTTTGGTTTAGTGGAGTTTCCCGGAGCTAGGAGAGAGAGGCAGATTGATGTATCAGGAGGTGTGACATGCGACACTCCGGATTCTGTGGGTGGAGAGGAATTTGAGAGTGTTCCAGGATAGGACCAAATCAACTGGCTCGATTATTGATTCTATTTTGCATTTGATATGCTCTTGGATGCTGGTTTTCCCTCCTTTCAGAGGGCTCTCTATGACTAATTTATTGGTAGGGTGGTCAGAGGTGGCTAGGTCATCTCCACATTCGGAGCAGACTGTGATTAGGTGGCAGGAACCACTGGTTGGGGTTATTAAAGTGAATTTTGATGGATCCTACTTTGGGAACCCTAGAAATTCAAGTATTGGTGGAGTGTTCAGAGACCACAGTGGGCAAGTTTTACATGCTTTCTCTGGGCTAGTCGGGATTAGCGATTATACGAGGGCCGAGATGTTGGCTCTTCTCACTGGAGTCAGGGAAGCAGTTAGAGTGGGGTACAGTTAGGTGGTGATTGAGGGGGACTCAGCTTTAGTTTTATCTTGGATGTTGGGGTCAGAGCGTTGTCCTTGGAGATTCATTCATCTAGTCAGGTTGGCTAAGTACTTGGGCGGGTTGATTCATGCCTCTGTTGCGCACACTCCTAGAGACGATAATGGCATGGCCGATCGCCTAGCTAGAGGTAGGGTCAATAGAGATGTTTTGTTTGCGGGCATTCCAATAGAAGAGATGATGGATGGTGAAGGTAACGGGTGACGGGTGACGGGTGACAGGTGACGGGGCTATGGGAGATATCCTTGCTGTTTTTTTGTTGTCATCCTTATAGTTCTTTTGCATTTTGTTATGTTTGTGTTCGCTTTCTTTCTTTTGTACTTCTCCTCTTTTGGGTCATTGTGCTCATCTTGTGCGCCTGGCCTTTTTTCTTCTTTCTTGTTGTTTTCATCTCTTTTCATTAATATATTGCTGGTTATTCATCAAAAAAAAATTATAAAATTCACATCAACATAGAGATATCACATCCTAACACCAAATATCAAGTGCTTGTTTGACGTCATCTAATGTTCCATTTAATAAAAATAAAAGGTCAAGTAAGATATTTCTAGTTCATATTTCAATAACATTTGATAACAATAGAGAGTAAAAGGGGATTCTACACATATATAGCTTAAGCTTTAAAGGGAATCAACACCTCTACATCACAAGGCAGTTGCAATTAAAGAAGAACTCAATTCAAGTGAGATTAATTTTCAGGGGTTGGCGAATGGTGCTTTAGGGGGAAGACAAAGCAAGCCATCCAATACGTTGAGGAGAGACAATAACTAGATGGATGGACAAAGGGAAAGGATTTTATTTCTGGCATCCCTTTGCCTATATGACTCCAAGTTGTGTTCTAATCATCTATGGCACAATCATGTGGTACTTTGTGTAGCACTACTATGATTGGGCCCATTCGGTTTGTATAGTGGTAGCTTCATAATTCTGAAAAAGTCCAAGTGGCATTTTGTCCAATGCACAGAAAAGAAATGAGAAGAATGCCACTAAGATTTACTCAAATAAATTACAAATACATCATTGGTCCCCAAGGCAATTAAGATGATAGGGCATTAGTTTTTTGAATACTTTTAAGAAAAGAAAAAGTAAACGTGTAGAGAATTTGATTTGCAGAGATTCAACAAGAGGAGTAAGTCTTATACCCAGTGGAAAGGGTGATTTTGTGTAGAAAGGCTACCTAAGAGCTAGAGTGTAGCGAGGTGTTGTATCTTATTTTTTTCTATAAAAAGAAAAAAAAAAGTATTTGAGGGAGTTTGGTGTACGGTCACCATCTAAGGCCATAGATATAAGTTCATACCTCCTAAAGTTGGACTCATGGAGTTTACAAATGTGTGGTGAGGGCGGTGGACATATCCTCAAGTGAAGTATATGCATTTATTAGATTACTCCTCATTGCAAGATGTATTAGTAATCCTATAGGTGAAATTGATGTGTACATTGTTACTAACATCATTAGGGATTTAGACACTGATCTCAACCCCAACATGATACTCATTAGGCTATAGGTAGCTTCTACAATGAGAGTGGAAGGCCGAGCTAAAACACACCCTTTATGAGTGAAGTTCTTGTGCATATGCACTTGCTAACATGGTATCAGCTTAAATCAACAACAATAGACCTAGCATGCGAGTGTATAGATTAATAAAGGAAATAAGGTCTCTTTTAACTACCTTCCAACACTTATTCATATTTCATACATACGAAGGTAATGCAGAAATAGATTGTATTGCAAACCAAATTTTGATGATGGAAAACTGTTGGATCATATCTAAAACTCTTAGTAATATGTGGGTTTCTCTCATTATTAACATTGTTTTCTTATTTGATTAGGAAATTAATTAATGAGATGTTTTGTTCTAGAGTTAGTTTAACGGTTTTTTAGGTATTTTCTTGAATAATTTCCTCTTTAAACTAAATTCTGAGTACTCTTCTGTGTAGGATCTCTTGTAGGACATTTAGCTAAGAAAGTGGGAAGGGCTTAGGCACTCACTGAATTCTTTTTGAAACTATGAACAAGTGGATTTTTTAACATTCAGACCAAGGGATTTAACCATAAATGTATAGAAATGAAACTAATGAATGACAAGGGAGATCACAATATAGTCTTCTTACAAAGATGAAACACAAAACCAAAAGCCAGGCACATCATAGATTATTCATGGCTGTATCAGAAATTATAAACTAATAAAATAGCTGCTGTAATAAACCAACTATCCATGGAGCACAAGATTTGACTGCAATCTGGAAAAGGTACCACTCATAACAGCCATTAAAAACTCTATCCTAAGACTAAGAACAACTAAAACATAAACCTTAATGGAATTACGCTGGTGTAAATGCGAAGGACTAGAGGATGCTAAGCAAGATTAATACTCAACAGTAACTATTCATACACAAAATAATTGAAAACCTGACATGGAGTTGCACTTTGATGTACTACAGAATTTTGAATAAACTTAATAACAACCCTAGGCAAATAGGTTGTTTGGCATGATCATTCAACAGAACAGTTAATTAATTCCAAACTGAGAGAACAAGATAAACTGTATGCCTTTAATTTCAATTTGCATAAAATCATAGATGCAAATCAAACTCACATAAATAAAAACAAATAAGAGAAGAAACCCTACTCAAACCAATCGTTTGGAATGATAAACAACTGAGACAAAAACAAGAAAGCAAGGCAATCGTCCAACGCAAAAACAGGGCTGTCATACCCTTCTCTTCTACAAACCAAACAAAGCAAATAAATAAATAAAATATATCAGTGATGCCTGAAGAGGATTTAGAAGCTCAATAATCGTCTTGCTTTGAACCCTTTCGTGCTTGGCCTTGACGTTGCGGAGAATGTGATCGACTTGAACGACCTGAGACTAGGTTGCAGCAGCAACCGTATGGAGTAGAGTATGAAGGGATTTTGGTTTAAAACTGTTTGATTTGGATGAACAAAAGAATAAAGGAGTTTGGTAGGATCGATATTGGAGAGAAAAATAGGGCTATGAAGTTTCGGGTTTGGAGATGGAAGATTAATGGAGCATGGCGTGATGGAGTTTCGGTTTGGAGATTGAAGGTTGGAAGGTGGAAGATAGGCTTTGGCTATAGAAAACGAAAGGAAAAAATAGGGAGAGGGTTCGGTCTGGAGGGTCTTGGTTATGGGTTTAGGAATGATCAAGAATTGAAAGAGAATCATGCACAAGCCTCTGGGAACTGCAGATCGAAAGAACCTCTTTTGTACAAATTTGGGCGTCTACAAAATTTATTAACATTATCCTAATATATGCCTTCAAAGATACAGAATTTTTTGCAACTACGTTTTTTAGTTTAATATTGAGTATAAATGCATCTGTCTAAAATCTCTAGTTAGAGAATATCAGTATTGCCTCTTGGAAAATCAGATTACGGTCACTAAAATGCAAAATAGTTATGAAGCTTTTGCAAAGAATCAAAAACATATTCACCAACTGGTGATGCATATTGAGAAGATTTACGTACCGAGGATCCTTGACAATTTAGATCACCATTAGCCTCAACAATCAAATAACCACTAGGCTTGGAGAAGTCTGAAATTCAAGAATAAATATTAGTATGCTACTAAACAATCAAATAACCACCACTAAACTGGAATTACTTTAGCCAACAAACTCTTAATGGAAGTACCAAATTGATGCAGTTAAAGCTTTAAGCAATCTGAATAGAAGTACTTTCCAATTAAGTTCGAGGTTACCAAAGTTAAAACATTTTCTTACTCTAAGATAACATATCGTATAAGCTTAAAATACAAATTTATAAGCAAAAAACATTTAGATAGCTGTCTAAAACAGAATTTCATAATTAGATACATCCAATGACAATAAACATCATAAAAGCCATCTATAAGAATACTAAAAACATTGTGAGCCCATGGCAGAAGTGAATCAAAATAGCACGAGCCATCCTAAATTGCGGTGCGACAACTTTTTCTATTATGCCCAACTTCATTACATTGTGAGCAATGGACAACCCTCTTGCCTTCGAATTGGAACTCAATGCGTTTGGTTCTCGGCCGACCTACTGGGCGTTTCGTGTTGGGAGGGCGAATTATGAGTGGCTCATCAAGTGCATCATCGCTTCCAAGAGAAGGCATGTCACTGTTATCCACGACACACATTAGCTCAGAGTAAATGCGCATTTGTGCATCCTTAAGAAAGCAAGGCTCAACAAAATCATACACGTTCCTTTTGCTACTCTCTATTGCCTGACATGCATGCTCACATGGGATACCAATCATGTCCCATTTCTTGCAGGAACACCTACGAGATGTCAATTCGACTTTGAAATTTTTACCACTAATTGTTTCAACCTCAAACTCAAGGTCCCTATGATGACTTACAATCCAACCATGTCCCCTCTCAAAATTTGCTTTGATTTCATTCTCAATTTTCGACCCAACAGGATGATTCCAATTAGCCACCTCCTCATGGCGCCTCCACAATAATTCTCCTAGATTCTCATGTGTTTTTTCAACCAAGGACATTATGGACAACTGTTTTTCTGCCCCAATCCATTCATTGAAAGTCTCGACTATATTAGAACTCATCTTATCCCAACGTTTCTTGGGGAACATGCAATTTGCCCAGTATTCAGGTGCATTATTATAAACCCATGTAGAGCATCCACTATAAATAGAATTAAGCTCACGCAACCTATCTTCAAAATCCACTACAAATCTCGCTCTTGCAACACCCTCCAGTAGGTCTAATGCAACACCTTTCACAGCATTCCCAATATTATTATCATTTAAAAATTTACTGAAGTTCTCCTTTAAATCACGAAGGCAATGAGCATGGTTCTCACTACCAAAAACAGCACTCACCCCCTCAATGATAGATGGATGATGATTAGAAACAATGACAATCTCTCCCGGGTAAGCTAATGCACTCTTAAGATTCTCAAAGAACCATAACCAATCCTCGTGATTTTCCGATGAAACGGCACCATAAGCCACTGGATACATCTGGTTATTAGCATCAATTGCTGTAGCTGCAAGTATCGTGCCTTGGTATGGTCTAAATAGATGAGTGCTATCAATAAATAACATTGGTCTACAACCGCTCCTAAAACCATGTAGGCTACAGTGATATGCAATGAACAGCTGGCGAAACATGCCATCATCATCACTTGTATATAAGGCAACGGTTCCAGGCATAACTTTCATGAGTTTATCGCACTTCCATGGCAGTAACTTGTAAGAGTTCATCGGATCACTGTCAATATTCTTCTTTGCCCTTTCCTTAATATGCCACGATTGATGATATGTTAATTTCATATCATACCCCAACTCAAAATCCTTACAAATTTGGCGTGGCAAATATTCTGGATTGAACTTCATTTTCTCTCTAATCATTCCCGCAATCCATTTTGTTCTTACAAGGGGCCTCTTGTTTACTTGATCATGTGCACCATGTTTATGCTCGTTTTCAAAACGCTTAACCCTATAAAACCTTAAACCTTTTACTTGGCGGCATGTCACTCTCCACGGGCATCCCTCAACTGCACATCTAGCATCCATGTATTTTTTTGTATTCCTCACCCATCGATACTCGAAGTGCTGTGAGATAGATAAGCAATACAAGGCTTGACGAAATGATTGCGCCCCATTGAAGAGCTTATCATTCAGAATTGTCTCGTCATAAACTGATGAAATAAGTTGTTGCCTACTACCAGAGGCACGTCCTAGAACTGCCAATTCTACAACATTTGGACTACATGGATGAGAATGCTCTAGCACAGATTGGTTGCTACCCATGCATTGGGTTTGATTATCAACAGCTTCAGACCTACAAAAAGATTATGCAATTTCAATTACCACAAACCTCAATGCCTTAAAGATAAAATATCACCAAAGTTGGGTAATGAGTGGTTTTACCTCATATTATTGTTGCTAGTAGTTAATTCATCACCTTCTTCAACTATGTAAACGTGGGAAGCGCGTTCATTGAACAACAACATATTGTGCAATTCTGCATCACACGTCAAAGGGAATAATAAAGCCCTCTCTACGTTCGTGGTATATTTCATCACCTTACCCTCCATAGATGTACCAAACATCTGACGGACTCTCGATGAAAATTCATCAAATCTCATTTCATAGGTAATAGCGAAACCATTAAAGCGACCAGATTGGTAGGAAATTGATCGGTCATCATTCATGACGATATTCCCATCGATATGGCAAACACATAATAACGGGTTGTTTGAGGGACTAGCCATATCCTTATTCCTATCAAGACACAAATTACATTATTAGACATAAGTTGTATGGCATTCAACTACGCTAACAATAATAACTTTCCTTAACAAATTGCATTCATCAAACAAGTAATAACTATGGCACCCCATTGAATCTATCACATATACAAATAAGGAAAAATAGAGTTCGATGTTGGAATTGAAGACTATAGGCAGCAACATATAAAACCATTCAACCCATCACCCAAAGAGATTGTTAGTGGAAGGCATCTAAAGAAATATATCTACAACTCAAATGATAGAGTGATGCTCTCAAACTATGCATTGTGCATACTAAAGTATGGAAATAAACAATAACAGATAGACAAAGTTTCTTTCAAACACATGTGCACATACAAACTATTCTCCCAGTAGTGCTTCCATAAGATTTTATTGGAGGTCAATTGGTTCAAATTCCAAAGAATCTAAACCATACTTTTGGGTTCTCTTAAATCGAAAGCTCAAAAATCTACTTGTCATGAAGAAGCACAATTCACAATTGGCAGCACCACTGAAATCAAAATCCTTAAGATCTTTCATCTTATTATTGTTTATATAAGATGTATTATGTCATGCACTTGTTTATTGAAGGATGTGTTTGTATGTATCACCATAACATAAGCAGCACAATAGATGTATAATGTTGGCATGAAACTCAATATGTATTCTCGGAAGAGCAACATGGTTTGGAGGTTAATATTAATTGCTCATATTTATTATTTGAGGTTAGGATTATGGGTTGGTTGGTTGGTCATTAAACCACTGTGGTCATACTGATTTTGGTTTCCATATAGAAGTTTGAGTTAGCGCTTCTCAATACGTCTATTCATAGTATCTACTACAGAACCCATAATAAGCTTCTAAATCTAGGTTACCAATACAAACAGATCAAGGTCAAGTCTGATTGGAACATAAGATATATGTGCACAGAAAAGTAAACTAATCAGTGCACAACCATGACAACTTGTATAATACAAATCCAAGGGAAAAATGCCTTTAGAGGATGAATAATATGAACTTCATGACTAGCCATTGAATAAGGTCCTCAAAATGGATGGATAAAACAGGTGTTTGGATATTTGGGCCTTGCAACAGAGCGCCCTTGCAACAAAAAGGCACAAGAATTTAGGGAACCCATGAATATGCTTTTGGCATAACATGAAATCTCGTGTGCCTCAATTTACAAAGCTTGCATAAGTTTATGTTATAATAAACCAGGTGCCTTCTGCAACCAGTCAACCACCGTGAAACTTTAGACTCACTGTATCTGGTCAAAATTGGATCATGCCCTTTCTAAACTAGCCAACAAAAGGGCACAATAAAACAGGTGAACAAGAAGAGATGGCATATGCAAGAGAGAGTGAGAGAAATCCAACTCTGTTGCCATGGAATTAAATGAAAAAGAAGAAGAGGAGAGAGAGCCTTGCCGTGGAGGTGCATCGGAAAAATATCAACGCTGTTGCTCTCAACTACAGTCCCTCCCTTGAGAATGGTAAAAATGAAAGCAATAAGAAAGATGGGTAAAGTAAAAAATTTAGGGTTTTAAAAGAAGGGTAAATTGGTAAATGTGAGCATAAGGGTATAATGGAAAATAAAAATTGGGCAATTTGGCCTCTCAAAAGTCAGAAACAGTAAAACAACACTTACTATGAAATATATTTGAAAAGCTTCACAACTCCAAAAAGTGAACTTTGCCAGACTGGAATTTAAATATTGTTCCAAATTATAACGGGGCCCTAATTTCGCCAAAAAAAGAGGATTTCTCCATGGAACAAGGCTTAATAGCCTCTTATCATTTGGAAATGATTGGGTTAGTAATAGTTTATAGCAATATCATTTTTATACAATCTCCTACCAATAGCTGTAATAAAAGAAACTATTTTCACTTCCGTGTATGTGTAAAATAACAAAGTCTTAGAACTAGCAACATGTCAGGTCTAAGCGGCTTCCTACCAGGTCAGTATAGGGTATTAATAGGTTTATGCTCTGTCCATCTACTAGACGAGTTAAGGAATGCAAACCTGAAACCAACCAGTCTAACCCTTTTATTCTTTCAATAATATTACAATTATATAAATAAATAAATAATATATATATACACAAACATGCTATCATGTATTTCCATATGAAAAATATAATATATATATATATATATATATATATATATATAGATATATATATATATATATATACGTTTTATTTTTTTCTAAAAACCTTATCAAGTAATTATAGTTAATTAATTATATCTTCTGTCTCAAGTCGCCGGAAGCATTGCCAACAATATATTTAACATATATGTCCCGATCAACCCCCTGTAAGGGGTATTAAAGCCTTTTCAAGAGACAAGTTCATTAACAGATCTAAGAGAACACATTATTGCAAAAGAAAATTGTCTGCAATTTTTCCAATGGTACCAATCACCTGATGCCACGTAGACACCAACGAAACAGTAATCCATTGTCCCAGTTAAGGAGGGAGCCGGTTTAGGGTTGATTGTGTCTTAAGAGTTTTTAGATTGATAATTTACCTGTTTCGTCAATGTCTACATGGCTTCAAGTGATTGGTACCTCAGAAAATCATAGGAATAAATCACATATGATTTGCTTCCATTGCACCCCTTGCTCCCGGTATCCAAACACATGAATAGCATGTGAGATGAGTCAAATTCCAACTGGTCAAACCCAAAGACGAGTCTCCCTTTTAGATTGGTCAGACCGTATGATGCATCATGACACTGCATTATTGGAGGTCTACTCCAAATAAAGAGGGGCTGCATCCGAACACGTGGCAGTCTTTTTTCCTTGTCAGTTTGTTGCTGATTTCTCAAATCTTTGTACGGATAAACGTGAGGTCTGTATGTCAACACATAGCTTCGAATCTTTGTCAGCCTCCTACCCACTCACATGCCCTGCCGATGATACACGTAGCAGCCTTTTCTTTATCATTATCTGTTAGGAAAGGTTATCCTAGCCAGGTGGTCCAGCAAAGAATCTTGTACTGAATTCTTATGACACGTGGCAATTACGACAGCCAACACAAGACCACGGTTTTCCATCTCAACCTCTCTCTCCCTCTCTCTATAATGCAAATTCATACTTAATTGGAGAAAAACCTTATTTTAGTTGCAAGGTACTCTGGTCTGCCTGTCTAGGTTCTAGTTGGCTGGTGAGACAAGACCTTTTCTGTGATGTGGAAGAATAATGGAATCGGTGGCTGGAATTGTATCGGCCACCTCAAATTTTGATACGTATCGACCAATTCGTAACGGTATCGGCTGATACTTAAAACCTTGGATTAAACCAAAGCAAACCGAAAACCGAACTAGATCAATAGATATATATCTATACACACAGAAATATGTGTATGTATGCATATGAGTATGTACACGTGACGTGTGTGTGTGTGTGTGTGTGTGTATTTAATACAGAAAATAGAATTAAATTTGTCAAACTGAACCGAAAAAACTGAATTTTCAGTTACTATTTTGGTTTGGTTCGGTTTTTGGTTTTGGTCATTCCAATTCGGTTTGGTTATCGGTTTTATATAACGGTTTCTATTTCGGTTTAATGCTCTGTAATTTGGTTGGGTTTTGGTTTGACCACTAAACTAAACCAAACTTCAGTTTGGTTCGGTTTTTGGTTTTGAACATTGCAATTCGGTTTGGTTATTGGTTTTATATAACGGTTTCTATTTCGGTTTGGTTCAGTTTCGGTTTAATACTCTGTAATTTATTGGGTTTTGGTTTGACCACTAAATCAAACCAAACTGACCGCGTGTGCGTGTGCGCGTGCGTGTGCGTGTGCTTGTGCGTATGCGTGTGCGCATGCGTGTGCACGTGCGTGTGCGTGTATGCATAGTAATGAGAAGTAATTAGTTTTGTTGAAGCTCAAAAATATTCAAGAAAATTACTTTAAAACAATTCTGTAAAACAGAGAACTCGTGATTGTTATGACTCACAGATACGGACCAGTGTATCGGCTGATAGGGTTGTCAATTGGTTCGATTTAAACAGAAAACCGAACAAACCAAACTGAAAAAAGTCGGTTTGGTTTGATTTTTTTCCCATTTTGGTTTAATTATGGTTTAGAAAACAAAAAACTGAATTAATTCGGTTTGGTATTCGGTCAAGGCTTCGATTAAACCGAACCAAACCGAAAAAACCGAATTAGGTTATTCATATATGTGTGTATATATATATATATATATATATACACGTGTGTGTGTGTATATTTTATATGAAAATGGTATTAATTTTGTCAAACCGAACCGAAAAACTGAATTTTTCGGTTTCTACTTCGGTTTTCGGTTTTACTCATTATAGTTAGGTTTGGTTTTCAGTTTTCTAAATTGTTTTCTATTTCAGTTTGGTTTGGTTTTCGGTTTGGTGTAATGTAATTCGGTTTGGTTTAGGTTTGACCACTAAACCGAACCAAACCGACCGAATTACACACCTATCGGCTGATACGCCGATATATATCGGCGAGCTGTATCAAAATTTAGCATATCAGCTGATATAACCGATATGTATTGTCGTATTGGCCGATACCTACTTATCCCTTAAATTTAATAGAATCGGTGGCTGGTATCGTATCGGCCACCTCAGATTCCGTACGTATCAGCCGATTCATTACGGTATCAGCTGATACATAAAACCTTGGATTAAACCAAAGCAAACCGAAAACCAAACTAGATCAATATATATATATATATATATATATATACACAAACACACATAAATATGTGTGTGTGTGTGCATGACTGTGTGTGTGTGTATATATATGTGTGTGTGTGTGTGTGTGTGTATTTAATACAGAAAATAGCATTAAGTTTGTCAAATCGAACCGCAAAAACCAAATTTTTGGTTTCTATTTTGATCTGGTTCAGTTTTTGGTTTTGGTCATTGCAATTCGGTTTGGTTACTGGTTTAATATAACGGTTTCTATTTCGGTTTGGTTCAGTTTTTGGTTTAATACTCCGTAATTTGGTTGGGTTTCGGTTTGACCACTAAAGCAAACCAAACTGACTGGATTTCTATTTCAGTTTGATTCAGTTTTCGGTTTAATGCTCTGTAATTTGGTTCGGTTTGACCACTAAACCAAACCAAACTGACCGAATTACACCCCTCTCCCCACCTCCATCTACTCCCCCCTCCCCCCCCCTTCTTTCCATCTCATCATCTACATCAAACTTCCCAGGCACTCCTATCAACATTTAATGCCGTCAAGGAAGGCAACTGAGGTTGGTCTAACAGTAGGCTTCAGTCATGGTGGTGGTAGTACCGCTGGCGCACGTGGTACTGACTAGCCGGCTCACCCACCACCGACGACAGATGAGATTACGAGAATGCTAGCGTTCAAGCTGTATTGGTGTCCCAGAAGAAGTCTCCTGTTGATGATGGATTGAGTAAGAATTGACAACTATTGTGGTATGATCAGTCAGTTCAGTTTTAAGCATCTCAAATGTACCTGTTTTGAGTTTGGCAAGTTCAGTTTCTAAGAGTACTTTCAGTTTTCTATCTCTGTGAGGGGTTTTGAATGAGAGTTTAAACTTCCTTCTTGGCCGTATATTCTCTTTTATTTAACTCTTTCTTTAATCTGCAAACTTTTGATTTCATGCCTAACTAATTTATTCATGATATCTCAGTTGTTGTGTGCCAAGCATGTGAGATACCATCTTATAACTTCAAGAAAATATATTAACTTTACCAATATATATATATATATATATATATATTGAATAATGTATATTTTAATCAAATGCCATGTACTGAAAAAATAAAAATAAAAAAATAATAAGAAGAAAAGATCTTGACTTTTTGGCATCTATTTACAAGCAAGACAGGCATCTTTTGGATCTTCAATTATATAGAATCTAGGCAGTTGAAATGTTCTCCTGAGAAAGTCTTGCATTAAATTTTTAACATGCATCCATTATTTAACTATTCAATTAGTATCCATAACCAAACGTCCCAAACCGAGGAAGCTGCATTTTTTAAGGTATAGAATTGAGTTATTGGCTTTGGAAAACCTTGATTGTTAAAAATCTTACTCTTGGCTGTTGTGACCAAACTTAAAACCTGAGCTATTGTGAATAATGGGCCAATTTAGTAGGTCTCAACTGTTGGCCAATTGGATTCTTTATAAACCCATGGCCAATTTAATAGATTTCTACTTTTTACTATCTTTTACTACTGTTTCTCTAAATATTTTGGGCAAGCAAAAGTAAGGTTTTAGCAGGTTCATGTTCTCTATATTATACAGATATAAGAAAACATATAATGATGCTTAGGATTTTTATCCTAGAGGTGCCGCTTCACCAATCGTTCGCACCAAAATCTTTTACAAGTGCACAAAACATCTTAAAGAGGGCGATCATTTCTTCACCTCAACCTCCTGTAAATTTATCGAATCAATTGAATTTTTGGATCGTATTTTTCCTAAACTCCGCATATTATATTATGTAATTTATATTACTTTCTATAGCATAGAAGAAAACAATTATACGGACATTAATGTGGTTTTTTTTTTTTGATGATTAATGAAAGTTTTTATAAAAAAGTGAAGGGGAGAATATACAAAGTTTCCACAAGATGAGGAAACAAGACATAAATCTACAAACTTCTAAACTC
>JAUPMG010248438.1:0-22526 GCA_031762675.1 Pachysandra terminalis
ATATCGTGTAGTTCAGTAACCAAAGACGCATATACATATGGAAACAAGGTCGAATCATGTTGTGCTAAAATCAGTAGCACATGTCTTCATGGATTAAACGAATAATTCCAGAAAAATGTTAAACCGTAAACATGCTTAATCATAATAGAAGAAAATCATATCATCGTATATGTCATTCCAATGAAAAATGGATAAACTACTTACCTTAAATCCGGATGAAACTAAGTAAACGAAAAATGCTTAGATGGTCCTCCTCCTTCTTTCTCTTCACGATTTCTCTACAACACACGAAACCAGAAAACCAGAAATTTAGGTTTTCCCTTCTTCCTCTTCCTCAAAGCTCTCTCTACCTCTTTTCTATGGTTTGAACGAACCAAACAGAATGAATGAGATTGATGGGGAGTTATCTCTCCCTACCTTCTCTCCCTCAAATGCCCAGGAAGAGGACAACTCAACTCACGATCTCAACCTCTCCTCAAAACCAGTTCAACGCACGGTTGTGCGTTGAGCCAATTCAAACCAAAAACGTTAATTACAATACTTACCCCTAAAATAGATAATTATAGATTGACCCCTAGATTTAATTAATTAATTAAATTTACACCCTAAGTCTAATTAATAACTAAAACAATCAATTAAATACCATAAATAAAGAGAGAGAAAATTTTCTTAAGGGTCTAGGTCATTACAAAAGATCTCAGTACTTTCAATTATTTTGGCAATGTATTGACTACCATTTCCAAGTGGATATGGGGTGAGAGTCGTATTTCTGACTTATAGGGACTCATTTGGGAACTCTTAAGTTTGGGATGTGATAATTCACTAGTCTCCTAATATCCTTACTTTGAGTATAACCTTATGCTCTGATACCAATCTGTCATGCCTCAAAATCCATGACACGAATCCCTATGTGGGCGGCACAAATCTCGAAATGAGACCTTCGGGTTCCAACCAAGGAACGTGGATTGTCATCATTCATAAGTAATAAAAGTAAATGAATACCCTTATTAAACAGAGTGTGAAAGCTAATCAACTCAAATAAAATAATCCAAAAGTAGTCAATGGCTTCAAGTGAGTCATGACCCTCAATAATCCAACATAGTCACAGTAATTGTAAAGGTAGGTTTATTACATAAAAAACTCTTAAAAGAGTATAAGTCTAGAAACAGAAAGAAACAAGGACAACAACACATCAACTTCGCCCTCATCCTTCTCATCCTGTAACATGAGAACTTGCGTGAGCTTAGAATGCCCAGTAAGTAACCAAAAGCTATCATCCATCCTCATATAATACCATTTGATCAACATAATGGTCAGTAATACATAAATAAGATAAAGATGTAAACAATTTGATTGAATTAGGAATGAAAAGTAAATGGTGTGAAGTGAATCATTCAGATGCTCTAGATGTGTCACGAACCAACCAGAAATCCAAATTTTATGAGTTTTCTGATTTATTTGTAACTCTAACCCCATATCTCTATGGGAGTGGATTAACATGGTCGAAACATAAGCGGAAGACTAAGACAGTTCTAGTAAGATATAAGTAACTAATAATAACAAAACCAAATCTGAAGAAATCTAAATGAAATAAAGTCTACATCTAGACTAGTACTAGTATTCTATCAGAGCACACTACCCAATCCAAATTCTCTCTCTTCAGGTCTAAGCTTTTGAAACCTAAATATATAAGACAACACTGTCACATCCTAAACTATTGAGATCCTTGGGATTCCCAAAAGTAAAGTATGCAACTCTCACCCCAATAAAATATGGGAGTGGAAAGAATAATCAACATATAAGCAGAAGTAAACAAAAATAGTTCTACGTATAACCTAAGTAAAACATATAAATCTGGACTTTATTGTAACTAATTTAATAAATTCTACAAATAATCTAATACAAAGCCTTATCTACTGTTTCTTCTATTCTAGTCCCATCCCAAGCTCTCTTTATGCTATTCTTTATTCCTGAAAAATATAAATAAACTTACATAAGCGGAAAGTTCGGATGAGTAGTACTTCAAAGCAAGGTATTTACTCAAATCTCAATGTTCTTAGATACAAACAATATGATAGATAAAATAAATATAATCTGTAAAATCATATGATATATAATGATAAATATGAACAACAGTCATATAATAAGTGTTTCTCTCCAAGTCTCACCTTGGTATTTGAAATAATGGTCCATGTCAATAATCCTAATTCTTTATGCAGAATTAGATCAAGTGCATCATACACAGGATGCTCACAATAATGTTAACAAGCAAGATGCAATGCAAGGTGCAGTTAAGTATGCTAATATTGTAAGTTCCCACATGATCGATCATTCCTTGAGCAAGATGTCTTCTCAAACCATCCCCCATACAGAGCCTTTCTCAAGTTAAGATATTCTATGTGCGCATCATAGTTCTAAGGGGTTTCGACCTAGAGAGCACAATTCCCCACTTATTTGTGATCATGGGTAATAATCTGAAGAATTTCAATTGTAAATTCCTCATTGAATCTTACATATTAACAACTAACAGAGGGTTATATGATTCAGATATTGAGCATCATAATGTGAACATTCCCTCACCTATCATCTTACCACAAGTCAGTTGAGAGCACCATCATGGATATAGCCCTTACCTTGGATGAAACAAATAAATTGGTTTATTGGGATGTACAGTCCCTCAATATATAATAATATAACATAGCCCAACCATAGTACAAAATGGGTAAAAATAGTCAAGTCACAAGTGTAATCAAATCCCATCAAAGGTATGGGGTATTAGACTTTGCTATCACAGCAAGGTAGTCCAAGATGCAATTCATAATTCTGGATCATTAAATTAGCACAAACAATGATTCATAGGCATATATTCACATCAGCAAAGACATGAGCACATTCTCAAGATTCTTTGTTAATAAAGCATAAGTTCATATATATTAGGCATAAATATTCATGTACATACAATAATCTTGATTTATGCAGTGATAGATTGTATAATCATAATTAATAAGGCATTCCACTCACATAACATTAATTACACATAACCATATGAATAGTAGTAATACATGATCATTCAATTATTTATTCAATTTCTGTACCTTGACATGCATAACTAGAGGGTATGGCACTGTTGGAATGGTTAGGAGTCTAATTTATTAAGTATTTCAAAATAACACTTCCTAATCCGTGGCACTAGTTGGCTAAAACTGGTTTATACTCGGTTAGGACTTGATTAGAATGGTCTTGGATTATTCGGTTTATTTTTGGTGTCTAATAACATGGTAATTCAATTAGGTTAGGTATAATTTTGGTGTCCTAGAATTTAGGGTTCGAAATAAGGTCATTATGGCTTTCCGGGTATGTTTGATGTGTGTCTCGGCGTGCTCAGAGGTCGCCGGAAGGTATGGTATGAAGGGTTTCAGAAAAGATTCTGGTTTGGTAAAAAAAAAAAGGCTAGGTGTGTTCTCGGCGCATTGAGATATGGCTCAGTGTGAATTCCAAGGGCTAAAATCACTTACTGTGACGCTCGGCGCGTACTCGGCGCATCAAGTTTGGGCTCGGCGTGAAATCCAGTGAACAGTTTCACAGGATTTGAGGCTCGGGGCGTTCATGGTGGGCTGTGGCGATTCGCCGAAGTGCATTCTAGACAGATTTCTTTTGGGATTTCTTCCGTAAGCTTCCTACAACTCAAGGGGGCTTCGAAATTAAGATCTAGGTCAATGAATTGGGTTTCTCTTTTCTCATGCTAGGGCTTCTCCATGAATTTGATCATATTTTATGTGATTTAGATCTGTAATTAAGGTATATATTTATAAGGATCTATGGATAATGGGTTATCCTTATGAGTTATAATACATTAAGGAATTCTGGTTTTCTAATACAACTGGGATTGTAATTATATATTGTTGGTTAATTAGTAAGGCTTCTAGATAATTATTTAGTATCTTGTTTGGTTTATGTGAGACTTAGGTACATATATTTATTTATTATATTTACTATGGTTAATTTCTTTAACCTCTGCTTTCTAGTTTTTGGTCAAATCAATAAAGTTAAGTTGTTTGACTAAGTCAGCTATTGATTTTCGGATTCTAGATGTTCCTTACTTATAAATCTTTATGAATTTAACTAAGTTACTTATACTTCTTAATATATTAATTAAACCAAAGTAAGGTTTTAATGTTTAGGGGTTTTGAAATAGTCTATAGGTTCTGTTTGGCTTATGGTTTCACACTAGTTTTTAGATTATAACTTATTAGTTAGGCTGGTAGGTTATAATCATTTTCATAGCTTATTGGTTTGGCCTCTTATATTATACTTCAATTATATAGATTAATATTCTTGTTGGGCTTAACTAAGTTCTATTAAATTACCTTTTTATCCTTATATTTAGGTTTTAAATTTTCTGGTTGTTACACTCTATCCACCACAGAACAATTTCGTCCTCGAAATTCTTCCAGGTGTTCTGAAGTTCTTAGAGTTCTATTATGATAGTTAAGTGTTTAAAAATTTAAAATCAATTAATTCATAAGAAGCCTTTCAATAAAGGTTAAGTTGTAACTTATAAACAACAATCATTCATTAAGGAAACAGTAACATATCCATAAAAGTCATATATACATTACATCCAAAGAGAGAAAATACACATCCAAAAAGATTGTCATCCACATTACAAAACAGTAAAAGTTACTGCATTCACAAAACAAAATATCAATAACAGATGCTTAAAAAGCTTCTAAAGACTCCGAAGGTGATGATCAAGATGATGCTGATGAAGAAGATGGCTGAATAACATCTATTAGAGGGACAAGCTCTCCCGCTTTGCTGCTACCGAATAAAGTGTGGAAGAACTTAAAGGTCTTTTCCACGCTCTTTGGAGGACATCTCCTTTCGGGTCTTCCTCAGTTCCACTCGATTATTTTGAAGCTCGTGATTGAAATGAATCCGGCTCTGAATGCTTGCGTAAGGACCTGAACCTTTACCCTTAATTAACTAAAATTAATAAACAGATTTAATTTAAAATAATTAAAAACAATTTACTAGTAACCTAGGTTAGTGCTCATAAGATCATTAACCTCAGGAAGTCAGACTAATTAGGAAAATTTGATTATTTTAGGTAGCCAACCATATTAGTCAGCATAGACCATAGAGATTAATTAAAATTTAAATAATTAGATTAGATAATTACTCATATCCATTAGCTCCCTAGATCCACCCCAGACCCACCAGCAAAAGCTCCCTAGCAGAAGTTAATTAGGTGACCTATTGGAAAATGTAGGATCCGAAACCCCATTTTACCCCCGCTGCTGAACTTATTCACATCTGACCCTTGCACCTATAAATAGAAACCTTAAGACATTTTCAGCATTTTCTTCTTCTTCTTCTTCTTCTTCCTCTCTTCTCTTCTCTGGGAAACATGAAGCTTATGGGAGCGAAGACACGGCGGATCGACCCCGATGCTATCCCAGCAACGCCCTAAGTTGAGTAACCTATCTTTGATGGTGTTTTCAGTTGTGTTTTTGCATTTTTACCAAGGAGAAGGGTTGTTTGCCTTATGCCCACCTTCTCCTTGGGATTTATACCTTTCTTTCTGTTGCATGTGGTAACCCTAACATCAGACCCCCTTATTTAGACCTCGCATGTGGAAAAACCCAACCCCAAGTGGAGAAAATAAGGGGAAAACCCAAATCTCCACTGTAGACCAACTTAATTCACAAAATAATGTCAATCGAACCTTCCTGGGAGTGTAAACAACCTCCTAATGAAATTTCAGGCAGTTTGGACCTTTCTTGAGCTTCGACGACCTTTCCGGCATGCCAAAGAGTCTGCCGAATCTCAGAGGCATTTTAGGCTCTCTGGTTTCGTCGCCGAGGGTAGGCCAGGCGAGCCTAAGAGGTCACCTAACCCCTTTCGGCGAGCCTAAAACATCACCGAACTATACAAGTGACCAAACCAAGTTGACTTCTCTTCTATCGAGACTCATTTAGACCAAACCCTGAGGTGCCAATCCATTTGACACACTTTTGCACTTTTTGGCTCGCCGAAGGATCGCCAAGCACCCCGCTAAACAACTCCCCTGGTCCAAATTGAGTGATTCAAATGGGAGCGCGTGTATCTTGATTAGTTACACGTGTTTGGCCTATTTTTGTGTCAGTTAGACTTCGCGCAAAATTTTACCCCTAAACCCCGAAATTTGGATTTCTAGACTTGGCCGAGCAATAGGGGTTTGGGGAAATGAGTAAGCATGGTCCCCAAACGCTCCTCTTAGCTTTATACCATCATAATATATGTGTTTGGATATAAATGGTAGTTATGTTGGTTTATTTACTCATTCATTTATGAGTTATGGCATATTGAGATGCCCTTTACATGTATTCCATAGGAATGTGGTCTGGTTTAGGCACTCGGATGCCTCGTATGCTTGATTATGATGGATGAGTTATGTTGGGAGGTTTCATATATGTGTTATTGAGGAGTTTGGTGCCGGTGTGCCCAATTTACATTTCTTCTTTTACTAGTAGGATTATAATTGCCTTATTATTCGTATAGTATTATATATGTATATATGTATGTAGATAGGTTGATTAGTTGTTCGTATGCTTTGAATTTCTTAGTAGGATAGTTATGGGATTGTGCCCATATGTTTGATGTTTTGAATATATGCCTATGAAACCTCGTTTGTTGCATTAATAAATGGATTTGAACGTGAATGTTGCATATGGACCTTCCGGCTGTGATGACCAAGTCTAATACCCCACATGAGACCTTGGGTTTAGACTAACACTTGGGATAATTGACTTGATAACCATCATAGTCCTATGAGAGGACACTATGATTGTACCCGAGGTGAGAGCGAACCCACATAGGGTGGCCTCTACAGTCTCGAGAGATGATGATTACCCAATGATCCGCACGTTGGTATAAGCTTGGAAGATGGTGAACTATCCCAAGGATCTGCACGTTGGTATAAGCTTGGGAGACAATGGGACCCTGTTATACCTTTCTGTTGGGTTGTGAATATTTAAGATTCCCTGAAGAAATAGACACGTGGGTGTAAGCTTTGGCCGCGGGCCCGTGATAAAAAATAAGTGGGGGGATTGTGTCTCCTAGGTTGAAAGCCCTTTGAACTATGTTGTACACATAGAATAATCCTTTCCCTTAGTCCGTTCATACGTTGGATGATTTCAGATTGCTGGAACATCCTGTGGTGAATTCAGGTTGCTGGGACACCCCGGATAGAGATTGGGATCATGTGGGAACTTACGATATTTCACCTTCCATACAGCGTTTGCATTTCACTTGCATTGCATATTGTGTGTTGATATTAGTGTGAGAGCCTCTTGTATGAAACACTTGGCCTAATTCTCATATAAAAATCTGTGCATGTAGCTGTAGGATTTCTGGCCATTGAGTAATACACTGTGAGGATGGGAGAGAACTTTATATTGTGTTTAAATGTAGTTAATTTTCACTATTGTTCACCACTTGCACATATTATGCTTATCACACATTGTACACCTTTGCATTTTTCTCATAATGTTGGAACATGAGTGAATGCACTTCATTGAAGGTTTACTCATCCAAGCTTCCAGCTTATGGTTGTTGTTATATTTTAGGTTCAGGAGCTTAGATGCAAAGAGTGGGACCGGAATGGGTAGCGTACTCTGGAAGAACCTTTGGTATAGTCTAGAAGTCGACTTTATTTTTCTAGAATCGTTTGTTTTCAGCTTAGGTTGTATTAGATACTTATATTTTACTAGAACTATTTAGTAACTTCCGCTTATGTTTTGATTACTATTATCGACACTCATAGAAATACATGGTGATGGTTGTGAGTAAATCAAAAAATCTCAGAAATTGGGTATTTCTGGTTTGGTTCGGGATAGCTTGTCCGCTCAATAGCTGCAAGGCGAGCATCCAAATCCTTATTCCTCCGGGTGTAATGATGGCTAGAGGAACTAGGTGGAGCTATAGAAGTGGAGGGTCTTGGATCTAAAGGTGCGGCTCTAGGGGCTATGGCTGCTCAGTCTGGTCCTCAGTCTGAATTTCAGGTTGCTCTTCAGTCTGCTCTTCAGGCTGGCCTTCTCGCTGCTCCCCGGGCTGCTGTTCTTATTCATTGTGCTCTTCTTCTTCTTCTTCTTCTTCTTCTTCTTCTTCTTCTTCTCCTTGTTGTTGTTGTTGTTGTTGTTGTTGTTCTTCTTCTTCTTCTTCTTCTTCATTTGGGTTGTATAGCCGCACTTTCTCTGGTCGAGGATATCTTAAAAGTTTCATATGTGCAAGTTGGGTTTGGCTAAAAAGCTTAACTGTTTTTGGAACCTCAGGGTGTGCAGAAGTGAACTCCCAATGTTGCATGAGTGCACACACGTGGCAAGGAAAATGTAGTTTTCCTCTCCGGGAGACACGAACAAACTTGATGATATGATTGATGATGAGAGAGGGAAGGCAACGTTTTTGGCCAGAGGCCACCATAAAAAGAACTTGGACCATGAAGGGAGTGAGTTCAAATGAGTTCCCGGTCCTTGGGTAGACATTTTTCAGAAAAATGCTAGGAAGGATACGGTATGAAGGAAGGAGTTTGGTGGAAGATAAAAAGTTGTCAGGTTTCCAACTCTTATAGGTACCACATAGAGCTCGAGTCACTTTAGCTCTATCAGAAATTTCCAACTCAGGAATGATACTCAGGTTATTGTTCATGGGAACCTTCAAGATACGTGAAACAAGTTGAAGGTCAAGGGTGTAATTTTCTTCTAGGATAGAGAAAGTTATAGTTATATTGTCCGCATTGGTGTTAGTGATATAGTCATACGCACGCTTAGTGATACTCTCATAAGCCTTACCATCCCAGTCTAGGATGGGATGCCAGTCAACGGCCTTGAGAATCTCATAGATCTTGTAGGCCTCAACATGTATAACTGGTCTCTCCAAAAGGATACCTCTATTGTGATAAAGGCTAGGCTTTCGAGGTCCATTGGTAGTTAGGGTTTGGGATTGATTGGCTTGAAGTGTAGGTTCAGGAGGGGGAGCACTTGTAGATGCAGAGGCTCTAGTAGTGGGTGTAGACCTTTTTGAGGGTCTTTGGGCTTGCTTGTCTTTAGGCATTTTAGTAGGTTTGTTTAAGAAAGGTGTGCTTAAGGAGAAATGGTCAACAAGATGATTCTAGGGTTTAGAACTTAGAAAAATTTAACAGAAAAGATAGAAAATTACGTTGTTCTTGATTAGAGCTCTAGAGAAGTTAAAATCTCTTGGAAATTACTAGAATAGGGCTTGGAATAGTTACTTTGGAAGGAAGATTAAAGAGAACGGGTTTAAAAGCCCTAAAAATCCTATTTATACGATGCGAGTTCAGTCTTAGCCGTAACTCAATGCGCCGCGGTCACGTCGAAATACTAGCGGAGATCACAAATCAGGCAAAAAATAAAAGTTTTTAAAGTTTAAAATTTAAAATAAATTTAATTACTCACAATACTCAGCATTCCACTCAAAATTTTAAAGTTTTAAATCTATTTAAGTGAATTCTTAAATTCACTTGAATTTAGGTCTTGGTCTGATATGAATAGTACTTTCAAATTAGACTAAGATCCAAATAATTATCTTGGTATTTTATATTCGGTTTTATAATTTAATACTAAATATATTGTTCTAAGTATATTATTCCTTTTTAATTTATAGAAAAATCTAATTCCTATATAATTTCCAAAAATTCTCAGTTCAATATATTTGCAACTATTTTGGCTTTAGACTTCTGAAAATCAGATAGTATTAGTGTTCTAAGTACTTCTGAAATATTTCATTCAACAATTATAAGCCCTTGATTGGCATACCCTTTAATAATATGATAACCCAATATACTTAGTAAAGACTTCATCCTAGTAGTTTCAGCCTTCAAACTTTCAGAAATAGTTGTACTTCCTATTCCCAATTGTCTATCCGGATTTACTAGTAAGGATGCACAATTAGAATTCATAATACCTCACAATCTCACAATCTAATTATATCTATTTTCCTTTTCCCACCTATAATTTCTTAATTTATGGCTTAAATCTTCCTACACTTATTCCTAGCTTTTAAGACTAAATAATCTTTTAATTCTCCTTTTTTACTTAAGTTTACTAAAACTTAGGCTATGATACCACTTTTGTCACATCCTAAACTATTGAGATCCTTGGGATTCCCAAAAGTAAAGTATCTAACTCTCAGCGCAATAAAATATGGGAGTGGAAAGAATAATCAAAACATAAGCGGAAGTAAACAAAAATAGTTCTATGTATAACCTAAGTAAAATATATAAATCTGGACTTTATTACAATTGATTTAATAAATTCTACAAGTAATCTAATACGAAGCCCTATCTACTGTTTCTTCAATTCTAGTCCCATCCCAAGCTCTCTTTATGCTATTCTTTATTCCTGAAAAATATAAATAAACTTATATAAGCGGAAAGTTCGGATGAGTAGTACTTCAAAGCAAGGTATTTACTCAAATCCCAATGTTATTAGATACAAACAATATGATAGATAAAATAAATATAATCTGTACAATCATATGATAGATAATGATAAATATGAACAACAGTCATATAATAAGTGTTTCTCTCCAAGTCTCACCTTGGTATTTGAAATAATGGTCCATATCAATAATCCTAATTCTTTATGCAGAATTAGATCAAGCGCATCATACACAAGATACTCACAATAATGACAACAAGCAATATGCAATGCAGGGTGCCGTTAAGTATGCTAATATTGTGAGTTCCCACATGATCGATCGTTCCTTGAGTAAGATGTCTTCTTGAATCATTCCCCCCATACAAGGCCATTCTTATGTTAAGATATTCCATGTGCGCATCATAATTCTAAGCGGTTTCGACCTAGAGGGCACAATTCTCCCACCTAATTGCGATCATGGGTAATATTCCAAAGAATTCTAATTGTAAACTCCTCAAGGAATCTTACATATTAACAACTAACAGACGGTTATATGATTCAGATATTGGGCATCACAATGTGAACATTCCCTCTCTTACCATCTTACGACAAGTCTGTTGGGAGCACCATCATGGATATAGCCCTCACCATGGGTGAAATAAATAAATTGGTTTATTGGGATGTACAGTCCCTTAACACATAACAATATAACATAGTAAAAATAGTCAAGTCTCAAGTGGAATCTAATCCCATAAAAGGTATATGGTATTAAACTTTGCTATTACAGTAGGGTAGTCCAAGATGAACCTCATAATTCCAGATCATTAAATTAGCACAAACAATGATTCTTAGGCATATAGTCACATTAGCACATTCTCATGATTCTAAGTTAATAATGCATAAGTTCATATATTAGGCATAAATATTCACGTACATACAATAATCTTGATAGATGTAGTGAAAGATTGTATAATCATAATTAATAAAGCATTCGACTCACATAACACTAATTACACATAATCACATAAATAGTAGTAATACATGGTCATTGAATAATTTATTCAATTTCTGTACCTAGACATGCATAACTAGAGGGTATGGCACAGTTGGAATGGTCAGGAATTTGGTTTATTAAGTATTTCAAAATATCACTGCCTAATCCATGGCACTGGCTGGCTAAAACTGGTTTAGCCTTGGTTAAGACTTGGTTGGAATGGTCTTAGATTATTTGGTTTATTTCTGGGGGGGGGGTAATTCAATTAGGTTAGGTCTAATTTAGGTGTCCTAGAGTTTAGGGTTCAAAACAAGGTCATTATGGCTCTCGGCGTATGCTCAGCGTGCTCAAAGGTCGCCAGAAGGAATGGTATGAAGGGTTTCAGAAAAAGGTTCTCGTTTGGTCAAAAACAGAGGCTCGGTTCATCGAGATATGTTGGTGTGAATTCCAGGGGCTAAAATCACTTACTGTGATGCTCGGTGCATACTCGGCGCATCGAGTTATGAAATCCAGGTAACAGCTTCACAGGATTTGGGGCTCAGCGCGCCGTGGGGATCCGCCGAAGTGCATTCTGGGTAGATTTCTATTGGGATTTCTTCCATAAGGTTCCTACAACTCAAGAGTGCTTCGAAATTAAGATCTAGGTCATTGGATTGGGTTTTAATAATATCTAATGGGCTTCTTGGCTTCACATGATCAATTTTTCTAGGTTTAGTTTCTTGGTTTATGCATGAATGTGTACAGAGATTTGGTTGATTAATATTTACTTGGTTTTATTAATCAGATAATGGGAAAAGGGTTATCAACAACAAAACATGACTTTCCCATGGTCATAACACTGAAATAAAAGTAAATACGCAAGACAATGGAAGAAAACTCACTATGATTTGGTGTGGAATTCTCCTAGGGTTTATTCTTCTTCTTTCTAGTATTTTTTGGGTTTCTTTTTTCTCATGCCAGGGATTCTCCATGAATTTGATCATATTTTATGTGATTTAGATCTCTAATTAAGGTTTATACTTATAAGGATCTATGTATAATGGGTTATCCTTACGAGTTATTATACTTTAAGGAATTCTGGTTTTCTAGTACATCTAGGATTCTAATTATATAGTGTTCATTAATTAGTATGGCTTCTAGATAATTATTTAGTATCTTGTTTGGTTTATGTGAGACTTAGGTTTATATCTTTATTTATTATATTTAATATGGCGAATTTCTTTAACCTCTGTTTTCTGGTTTTTGGTCTAATCAGTTAAGTTAAATTGTTTGACCAAGCAGCTATTGCTTTTTGGATTCTAGTGATTTCTTAGTTATAAATATTTATTAATTTGACTAAGTTACTTACAGTTCTTAATATATGAATTAAACCAAATTAAGGTTATAATCTTTAGGGGTTTCGAAATAGTTTATAGGTTCTATTGGGCTTATGGTTTCACATTAGTTTTCAGATTATAACTTATTAGTTAGGTTGGTTGGTTATAATCATATACATAGCTTATTGGTTTGCCCTCCTATATTATACTTCAATTATATATATTAATATTCATGTTGGGCTTAATTAAGTTCTATTAAATTACCTTTTTATCGTTATATTAAGGTTTTAAATTTTCTGGTTGTTACAAACACACATAAGCTGGAAGCCAGAATGGGTAATCCTTCAATGAAGTGTATTTGCTCATGCTCCAACCTTATGAGAAAAGTGCAAGAAGTAAAAGATACGTGTATATGAGCAGTATATGTTCAAGTTGTGAACATTAGGGTGGAATAACTACATATTCACACAATCGGTTGTTCTCTCCTATCGTTACTGAGTATAATTCAATAGTCAACATCTCTATAACTATATGCCTAAATCTATATGAAAATTAGGCCAAGTGTCTCATACACAAGGCTCTTACACTATTATCAACAAAGATGTGCAAATGCAAATGAAAATGAAATGCTATATGGTAATGTGAAATATAGTAAGTTCCCACGTGATCTCAATCTCTATCCGGGGTGTCCCAGCTACCTGAATTCGCCCCAGGATGTTCCAATAACCTGAAATCATCCCCCGTCGTAACGGTCTAAGGAATAGGATTATTCTATGTGTACAACATAGTTTTAAGGGCTTTCAACCTAGGAGGCACAATTCCCCCACTTATTTTTTATCACGGGCCAAAGCCAAGACTTACACCCATGTGCGGATCCTTCTGGGAATCATACATATTCACAATCCAACAGAAGGGGTATTATCATGGTCTCACTGTCTTCCAAGCTTACACCAACGTGCGGATCCTTGGGATAGTTCACCATCTTCTAAGCGTACACCAACGTGTGGATCCTTGGGTAACCATTATTCCTCAAGTCTATAGAGGTATACCCTCGTTGGGTCCTCCCTCAGCTTGGGCATAATCAAATGGGTCCTCTCATAGGACAATGGTAGTCAACAAGTCACTTTCCTCATGTGTTTGTCTAAACCCAAGGTAATCATAAGGGGTATTAGACTAGGCTATCACAGCCGGAAGGTCTATATGCAATTATCCACCGTTAGATCCATTCATTAATGCAACACACAATGTTTCACAGACATATATTCAATTCATCAATCATATGAGCATAGTCGCATAATCTATTCTACAAAGTACCACAGTATGCCCATACTTTTTGATAATTCACAATTGTTATATAACAGGGAAATAAGGAAAATATGTTCTTATATGCAAGTGAGATAAGCCCAACTGAGCACACAGGGTCCAAACTCTACATCAATCACATTTGAACATTCAAACAAAATCCTTCCATCATAAACATGACTTTGAGCCATAACATTGCCTTAACAAATCACTCACCTTAGCAAATCATGAGGGGAACTACCTTAAATAATACACTTTCAACCAAATTGAAGATTATTACTCCACATTCACTACTATTAGTGTTAAAACATATATATATAATGATGGTCTTGAGCTAATGGAAGTGTTGGGGCCATTCACACAAGAATCCTCAAAATCTCCTATTCCTCGGTAAATTTAGAAAACCGAACTTTCGGGTTAGGGGGTTATATTTTGCATGGTAAGTCTATTGGCTCCGAAAATTGGCCAAACACGTGAGGATAGTCACGATACACGTGCCCACATTTGAATCACCAACATCGGACCAAGGGAGCTGTTCGGCAGGGTCCTCGGCGATCCTTCGGCGCGCCAAAAAAGACAAAAATGTGTCAAATGATTTGGCACTCCGGGGTGGTCCGGATGAGTCTCGATAGACCAAAAGTCAACTCATGTTTTCTACCAATATTGGGTCTCGGCGTCCATTCCAGTGAGCCCAGAAAGAACTCTGAGATTCAGCGAACTTCTTGGCGAGCCGAACAGGTCGTCGAAGCTCGGGAAAGGTCCATTCTAGCTCAAATTTAATGGAGAGGTTACACAACCTCTTGGGAAGACTCGGTTATGGTTTTTATTCAAAGATCTATAGTCCATTTCAGTGATTTGAGGGGATTCTCACAATATTCCTAACCGTAGGGATTTGGTTTTCACATTTCAGTTTCACCACGGCAGATCGGGGTTTGAATTACCATCTAAAGCATGTAAATCGTATGAATCCCAAGGAGAAGGTGGGCATTCAACAATAAATCCTTCTCCTTTGCCACAATGCTAAAACACAACCAAACACAACATCAAATAGAGGATACTTAATTCGGGGCATTGCCAGAATGCGTTGGGGGTTGATCCGTCGTGTCTCCGTGATCTTCGAGGATCTTCCTCCATTACCAAAGCTCCATGAGAAAGAGAAGAGGAGAAGAAATGAAAACATGAGTCTAAGTGTTCTATTTATAGGCCCTAGTGGTCTAGTTGAGAATAGGTTCAACAGTAGGGGTAAAACGGGATTTTCGGTTCTATATTTTCCAACTGGACACCTAAGTGACTACTACTAGAGGGAATTTCTTAACGGGTTTGAGGTGAGTCTCTAGAGCTATCAGATGTGATTATTATCTTTTCTGATTATTTTATTTTAAAATTAATTGCTTAAGTGTCTGTTAACTAGTCTGGCTGGCTCCTTAAAAGAAACTAATTTCTTACTTAGCTTTATGGTCTAAGGTTGGTCATAATGTGTACTATTAGGTTAAGGATTTAATGAGTGCTAATCTTATCTATTAGTGAATTTAGTTTACTAGATTTCAAATTAATCTAAATTCTAGTCTCAATTATTAGTAATGATTATTCAGGTTCTTACATTCTAACCCCTTGAAAAGAATTTCGTCCCCAAAATTTCTCTAAGGTGTCCAACAAGCGAGGGTAAGGACTAAATTAATGCGCACAAAATAACAGAACACAACACCAACACAATATCATTAACATTACAGCTATTACACAAAAAGAAAACACACTAGTTCATTCAACTGAAGGGCGGGGGCCGATACGGCAGCCCAAAAACATACATACGATAAAGCAAAAACGAAAATAAAATACGTTGTGAGACGAAAACCTGCCAAAAGAAACAAGAACTCTACACTGCTATAGGAAAACAAGAAAACACATCAAGGGCCGATCTTCAGGAGGTGGTGGTGGAATGCTGGAGAGAGGCACAACATCGGTCGACTGGTTGCAACTGAACATCTCCTGGAATAACCAAAGAGTGGCGTGCACATTCCTCTGCAGCCTAGAAATTTGCCTCCTGTTCCGACGCAGCTCCGCGGCTATCTCCATCCTCGTTTGTAGGTGTGCTCTAGAGTTCACCCTCTCCAGGGCAGCTAGCCGGGCCTCAATAGAAGGTCCGTGTCTGGGGACAAAGTCTAGTCCTGGTGCTGTTGAGGTGGAAGCTCAGTGCGGCTGGTCTGCTTGCTCCTGAGGTGGCTCATGCTTCTGCTCGTACTGTTGCTGCTCCTCTGGGTTATGCCACGGCTGCTAAAGCTGATTCATATAACGAGGAAGTCCCATCAAGGAGAGGTTCATGAAAGTGAAGGGCCTCTCAATCAAGATCTTGTCGAGGCGGCCCAACACAATTCCTCAGTGTTTGGCCACAACACACATCAAGCAAGGAAAGGGAAAGGATCCCTTCTGTGTGTACAAGATGAATATGATGATATGGCCAATCACCAGGGAGGGAAGGCAGAGGCGTTGTCCAGTAACCACCATGTAGAGTACTTGAGCCATGAAGGGCGTGAGCTCACTAGTGTTGCTGGAGTGGGGGGTAAACACAATGAAGGACAATGGAATGGAGGATCCAATAGGCAGGGTGAAGCTTGGTGGCAGCGAGGGCATTGCTATTTTTCCATGCGGCATTGTAGCCACGAAGAACTTGGGTCACATCAGGGCTCTCAGAGAAGGGAAGCTCAGGGATGGTGCTAAGCATGTTGTTCATTGAAACATTCACGAGGGTGGAGAAGCGTTGGAGGCCAAGGATGAGTGGTCCATTGGGAGTGATGGAGGAGGTCTCGAGGTCGGTCACGGTAATATACCCGTACATGGTCCGAGTAAGAGTCTCAGAGGCCTGACTGCCCCAATTCAAGATGGGTTCCTAAACTATGGCTCTAAGGAGGGCCGTAACACCGTAGGAATCCACATGGGTGTCTAAGGTGGGTCTCTCTATCAGTATCTTCATAACAGCAAACTCAGGGAGAGCAGCCTGGGGTTCGGATTTTGGCTCAGAGGGAGACTCAATGTCTTCCTCTTCATATGGGTCAGGTGAGGGTTCTCTCCTAGAAGTGGATCCTCTGGGGGATTTGGTTTTCTTGGAGGGTCTCTTGTTTTTCTGACTTTTAGGCATGATTGTTCTCGGGTTTAGAGGAAAGGAAAAAGTCTAGGGTTTGAGATTATGCTAGATTTCAACAAAAACAACGAAATGGAAAGGGGAGAAGTTTACCTTGATTGGAATGGGGCTTGGAGGGCTTGATTGAAAAGGAAAAAGGTTGGAAGTAGTTAGAAGAAACAGCCAAGGAAAAAGGAGAAGAAGAAATGAAGAAAAACACCCAAAAATACATTAAATAAGACTCAGCTAGGGCTTAACGTTCGGCAGGCCTGATAGGTCACCGAAGCCAACCAGATGTCAAAATTCAAAAATTTTAAAATGAACATTTTTATTAAAATTTTAGAAGCCAAAACATCACATTAAATAACTCCAAACATGAAAATTTTAAAGAAGTTAAATCGGGTGTGGGTCTTGACCCGGGTTTGGCATGAATACTGCTTGACCAGACTTGGATCCAAAACAACCGTAACTAATACATAAAATTATTATTATTACAATAATAATTTGGTGAGATATAATTAATTATAATTTATAAATCTTCTTATTTGAATATAAAAATCCAATTTCTGCAAATTTCTAAAACTCGTCAGCCTAATGCATTTGCAACTACATTGGCTTTAAAATATGAAAATGCTTCAGCATTGGGGTTCTAAGTAATTTTAAATTAATTTAATCAACAGCCATAAGTCTTAGATCATCATATCCTATAGAACATGGTAATATAATACTCGATAAAAAGTTCACTCTAGTAGCCGCTATTTCAGAACTCTCAGGAATAGTAAGCTAGTTATTCTTGATTGTCCATCTGGCTAGGGTGCACAACCGACAATCACACATACCATGCCAACTCACATCCTACTCATACTTAATCCCCTTATCCCTTACCTAGCTTAACTGGAGGTCAACCTATAAAGTCCTAAGCTGAAGTTCTATATAAATTCCTAACCTAGATACGTAAGTCTTAGAAGAACTTACGCTCTAATACCATTTTTGTCATGAACCAATCAGAAATCCCAATTTTACGAGTTTTCTGATTTATTCATAACTCTCACCCCATATCTCTCTATGGGAGTGGATTAACATGGTCAAATAATAAGCGGAAGACTAAGACAGTTCTAGTAAGATATAAGTAACTAATAATAACAAAACTAAATCTGAAGAAATCTAAATGAAATAAAGTCTACATCTAGACTAGTACTAGTATTCTACCAGGGCGCACTACGCAATCCAGGTTCTCTCTCTTCGGGTCTAAGCTCCTAAAACCTAAAATATATAAGACAACATACATAAGCTGGAAGCCAAAATGAGCAATCCTTTGATGAAGTGTATTTTCTCATGCTCCAACATTATGAGAAAAGTGCAACAATTGTAAGATACATGTATATGAGCAGTATATGTGCAAGTGGTGAACATTGGGGTGGAATAACTATAAATTCACACAATTCGTTGTTCTCTCCCATCCTTACTGAGTATAACTCAACAACTAACATCTCTATAACTATACACCTAAATCTATATGAAAATTAGGCCAACTGTCTTATACACAAGTCTCTTACACTAATATCAACAAAGACGTGCAAATGCAAATGCAAATGAAACGTTGTATGGAAATGTGAAATATAGTAAGTTCCCACATGATCTCAATCTCTATCCGGGGTATCCCAGTAACCTAAATTCACCCCAGGATGTTCCAGCAACCTGAAATCATCCCCGTTGTAACGGTCTAAGGAATAGGATTATTCTATGTGTATAGCATAGTTTTAAGGGCTTTCAACCTAGGAGGAACAATTCCCCCCACTTATTTTTGATGACGAGCCAAAGCCAAAACTTACACCCACGTGCAGATCCCTCAGGGAATCATACATATTTACAATCCAACAAAAGGGGTAGTATCATGGTCTCACTGTCTCCCAAGCTTACACCAACGTGTGGATCCTTTGGTAACCATTATTCCTCATGTTTGTAGAGGTATACCCTCGATGGGTCATCCCTCAGCTTGAGCATCGTAAAATGGCTCCTCTCGTAGGACAATGGTAGTCAACAAGTCACTTTCCTCATGTGTTAGTCCAAACCCAAGGGAATCATATGGGGTACTAGACTAGGCTATCACATTCGGAAGGTCTATATGAAATTATCCACATTTAGATCCATTCATTAATGCAACACAAAATGTTTCACAAACATATATTTAATTCATCAATCATAAGGGCACAGTCCCATAAACTATTCTGCAAATTACCACAGTATGCCAATAGTTCTAGATAATTCACAATTGTTATATAAGAGGGAAATAAGGCAAATATGTTCTTATATGCAAGTGAGATAAGATCAACTGAGCACACAGGCTCCAAACTCTACATTAATCACATTTGAACATTTAAACATGACTTTGAGGCATAACAATGCCTTAACATATCATTGACCTTAGCAAACCATGCAAGGAAATATTTTAAATAATACTCTTTCAACCAAATTGAAGAATATTACTTCACAATCCCTACTGTTAGTGTTCAAACACATATATAAGGATGGTCTTGAGCGAATGGAAGTGTTTTAGGGCCATTCACACAAGAATCCCCAAAATCTTCTATTGCTCGGTAAATTTAGAAAAACGTGTTTTTGGGTTGGGGGTCATATTTTGCATGGCAAGTCTATTGGCTCCGAAAATAGGTCAAACACTTGAAGTTGGTCAAGATACGTGTGCCCAAATTTGAATCACCAACATCAGACCAAGGGAGCTGTTCGGCGGGTCCTCGGTGACCCTTCGGCTCACCAAAAAAGGCAAAAACTTGCCAAATGATTTGGCACGTTGGGGTTTGGTCCGGATGAGTCTCGACAGACTACAAGTCAACTTAGCTTTTCTACCAATATTGGGTTCAACGACGTCTTAGGCTCACCGAATTGGGTTTCGACAACCATTCCAGTGAGCCCATAAAGAGTTATGAGATTCCGCTGTCACGAAGATTTCAATGGAATCCCCAAATCTAGTTTGCAGCTCTCACCCCATATCCAGATGGGAGTGGATCAATGATATGTAGCCAAATATCATTTAATTAAGAAGGATATTATATATATGATAAGCATAGAAAAGTAATGTTATAAAAATAAATTCCATCACATAACATCCTTCATTCAGAAAACAGTGGAAAGTAAAATAAAACTAGTCTCATGCATTAAATCAAATCCCTATTAACTAACCTATTTAACTAAGTACTGAAATTTACATTGATTGAAAACCCTACTACAAGATCTAATAAAATCATCGAATAAAAATCTAATTATTGTTAAAATCTTCAAAACATTCTTGTTCTCCACCTTGGTCCTCATGGTCCATGTGTCCATCAACTATAGGTCATGAAATATATTGTGCTTGAAAGCGTCAGCTACACTTAGCTCAATAAGTAAACAATCGAACATAGTTTATAATTTGAAGTAGGGCCAAGTCCACTCTTCAATGGTAATCTGTAATAAACAATAATGGGTAATTCATGAGATATATGTCGATATGCTAGTATAACATGCTGAAAATATAAGTATGAATAAGATATATATATAAAACATGTAATCTGATGCAATGCGAGTAATTAGCATGATATAATATGCAATGTGATGGGGTTGATTCAATTATTAATGCATGTTGTGCACCTAACAAGTAAGATCACCACATGTGACTGAGAACAATCTAATATGCAATATGTATTATGTTGGCTGTATAGTATTCATTTAGTGTATGATTCACAGCTGATCTTAATCGTACAATCCAAGGATGCCTCACAATGTGAACCTTCACCCCCCAATACATGGTTGAAATAGTAGATTATTCTATGTGCTCATCATAGTTTCTTTGAGCTTCGACCTAGTGGTCACAAGCGCCTCAGTTATTTCTAATCATAGGGACTTAGCCCAAGGCCACACAATGTGAACTTTACTTTGTGAATCAAACCATAGCCGATCTACTAACAGAATTACACTCTTGTGATTCGGATATTGGGCATCATAAATGTGAACCTTCCCTCACCATTAAATTCTTATGAGTTGGATATTGGGCCTCACAATGTGAACCTTCCCTCACCATTGAAGTTAATAATTTAAAAGATCTATTGGGATGAGCAGTCCCTCAACTCCAGAAATGCATAAGAAAGTCTCCTTGCCTACTGTGATTTCAAGATCAAAGTAATCTCGTAATATCCTTAAAAATCCAGCAATATGGACTTACATGCAAAGGGAGTGAACCTATAGACCAAATCCATGGTCTTAAGGCATATGATTTGCAAGTGATAGAGTGCACGATAACTAATCATGAAATTGATGTGTACAGTGTGTAATAAGTCTACCTAGCATGCTTGACAAGTGAAAATCATATAAAATCAATCATATCAAAATTTCATATTCTAACCAATATGAAAAACAATCCAACAGGGTATAAGTAATTGAAACATGCATAATCAAGCATAACTAACATCAGAATTGATCTAATGAGATCAAAATACACATGCTCACAAAAATACAATCAATTCCAATCAAGTTGGCACTTTTCTGTGTGCCTAGGGGTCACCGATCTGCTTTTGACGAGTGCTTAGCGCGTTTGTCGGCGCGTCGACTGGTCATCGGGGGTCTCTGTAAGAAAATATGGGTTTCAGGGTTTGGTCTCAAGATTTGGCTTGGTGCATTCTCGGTTCATCAAGAAGTTGCTCGGCGCCAAAACCAGGCGCTTAAAATCATGTCTATTACGCTCGGCACGTCCACAGCGCATCGAGTAGGGTCTCGACGTGAAAACTAGGGGCTCAAGGGTCAACAGAGGAGGCTCGGCGCATGCTCGGCTCATCGAGTACTCGCCGAGTGCTCTTCTGGGCTGGTTCGGCGCATGCTCGGCACACCGAACAACAGTTTTTGGGCAATTTTTCTAGAATTCTGGTCTAATTTTAATTTAAATTAATTTTCTTCCTTAAGTAACCTTCCTTAATATTAAATTCCGAACAAAACCCAATAAAAATACTTAGGAAAATATAAGTAAATAATTATTAGTTAAATTACTTTGATTAGTTTTCATAAACTAATATAATTTTGAAAACTAACTTCATACGATTGAAAAGCAGACTTAAAATTCTACTTAAATCATAAAACATGTTTAATCCAAATACTTATAGTGCTATTGCTAAGTTAGAGCAGATAATTCAGCTCTGTTCTTCTCCTTCTTAGCTCTAAGGCTTGGTGTGATTTTCGAAACAAGGCCAGGCCTCTACATTTATAGTAATTCAGTAAACTTCCTAGTTCTATTAGTATTAGTATTTGTGTTTAAACCTGTCCCTTTATTGGGATGTATTAGATTCTAAGCCATTAGATCAATTCCCAGCTCTCCTAGTTCAGCTATGTTTCAATAT
>JAUPMG010248456.1:0-22521 GCA_031762675.1 Pachysandra terminalis
GATTTTTGTACAACTTGGTTATATCATAAATTGGTTGGATACCAAAAGTCCGGTAAGAAAAAGAGTCATATTCTAGGGCTTAAAAATAAAGTAGGAAAAAGTCAATGTTTTCAGACTTCGTTAAATCTGGGATAAGTCTTACAACCGTGGGTATAAATAGTATCTTGAAAACATATGTAACCTTTAAGATAAGGTGTATAATGTGGTGAGAATGAATGGAAAATGTTATGTAATGATTATGCGAGATTTTCCCTACTTGTTGGAAAACGTGGAGCGATCTAAGTATTGACACTAATGAGTGATAAAGCGATATTGTAGGGATCTAAGGATGGTTATTAGGCTATGAACTGCCCTACTAATTGACCTTAGATTTGACCACGGATTGGGTCGTGACTTTAGATAATTGAATGATTGAACTATTGTTATGCTATGTTGCATATGTTTGATTGAAATATATTGATACTTGTAGAGATGATGCTTATGATGATATCCGGCAGATTGTTCGTGTGTATGGGCGCACGGGCAGCTTCTGAAGAGTATCATCACCGGTAATCCTATTGATTGTGGTGACGATGCTTATGATGGTATCCGGCAGATTGTTCGTGTGTATGGGAGCACGGGCAACTTCTGAAGGGTATTATCATCGGTGATCCAATTGATTGTGGAAAGGGTTCCTGTGATGGTATCCTAAGGATTGTTCGTGTGTATGAGCGTACAGGTAGCTTCCAAAGGATGTTATCACCGATAGTTCTATTGGTTCTTTGATGACTAGTCCGGCCAACCGGGAAACGGCAGAGGAGACATATGATCTCTTGGATTACGGTTAACTGACCTTGGGTGTTAATTCCCTAAAAAGATATGGTAAACTGTCCTTGGGTATTCAATTCCCTAAAAGGTTATGGTCAACTATCATTGGGTGTTTAATTCCCTAAAAGGTTATGGGCAGTCGCCCTTGGGTGTACATTCCCTAAAGTGGTTATACACAGCTACGAGAATAGAACCCGGGTAGGTTGAAAATCCTACAAAACCACGTTGTACACGTGGGAGTTGAGTTGAGATATTGATAGCAATTATGATGTGATCGACACATGCTAGCAGCACCAAGTATGTGATACATGGCACCGGTTGATCACCGGCTAGGAACATGCATTAGACGTGTACACATAACTAGGAACATGCATTAGACTTGCATGCATAACTTGTGTGTTGTATCATTTTGACTTGAGCATCCTTGAGCATTGCTTCTTGTATGACACTGATATATGTTTAGTTTACTGTTTTCATGGTATGCATATATGTACTTGAATGTGTGGTTATACTGTTGATTTGGATAACATGAATTCGTTGATTTATGATATTGCTATTGCATTGGTATTGGGTGTTAGTCTTATGTTATTCCATGAGGACGGATGACAGAGTCGGTTCTTACTGGGCATTCCAAGCTCACGCAACTTACTCATGTTGCAGGTTGAGGTGACGTGAGAGGTGGACTTGGACATGTGATTCTAGATTTTATTATTTCCTTATTTTGGATTAGAATTGTTGCAGATTCTGTTTCAGTTTATTTTGTTTATTGAGATGTAGGCTCTTCTAAAGCCGTATTTGAAATTATTTATAGATTATTGTTTGCGCACTCTGATTTAGTTACTTGAGTTTTTAGCGCCCTCGTAATTGTTGGTGATCCGCATTCCATGATTGGGAACCCGAAGGTCGCTCATCGTGATCCGTGCCACCCACCTAAGGATTCGGGCACCAGGATCCGGGGCGTGACACTTAGTCTATAGCATTCTAAAAGGCTCTATTATTCACGTTTGTTATTTGTTAGGACTTTGTTAGTTCTGCTCTAACAAACTTTGCTAGAATATTCCTCTCTAAAGGCTTCCATGCAAACCTCTCTATAATGTAAGCTCCAGCATAGATGATGAATGTGTCTTTCGATCTACTCTAGTGTTTAGCTAATAAAAACACTAACAATGGGTAGTGTTAGCTGAATTCTAATTGTTCTAGTATTGCTAATTGCCTTGTGCCAAGCGTCATCGGGTTCTGCATTTTTTTTCGAAAATGCATATATTCATGGAAAACAAGTTGGGTCATGGAATTATGCTGAAAATCCATTGCAAATCCGCAGATAACTATCTGAGCGATCATAAACTTAGCTATGATTCTTGGTTTGAATGGAGCTTTCACGTCAACACTTGGCTTACAACACTCTTCTATTGTGTATGTGGTGGAAGAAATTATCGGGCCAGTAGGTATACGGTCACGTCGTTGTATATAAGTATGATAGAGATGAATTTAGGTGTGCGTCGTTCTGCCATCGCCACATTGAACAATCTGGCATATAGGGACATAACGCGTACAATCAAACATGGATAAAGATCTATGACTTGCCAAAGAGAAGAGACAAAAGGGAGAAGGATGTTGACATGACTGTAAGTCAGTTAGAACGCATATCTCAGAGCAAGAAAACCTCAGTGTTTGAATAACCCGAAGTCTATATCATGTATTGAGAAATACACGTATATATGACTGACTATCCCCTTTCTTTTGCGGTGTCTTTACTCACTGTTGTCTTCTACCTTTTGAATTTCTCAAGGATTCAACTTCTCTCAGAATTTAAGATTCTTATCTTTTAATGGAGGATACATTCTGCTATTTATAGGGAATTTAGCCTATCCAATTAGGACAAATGTGATTCAATCAAGTGTCAAGCGAGGTGCTTATAAATATCCCCATGCATCAGAATTTATCTCAAATGACACGTGTATTTCAACACGCCTAAGTTATTTCCAGAAAGAGGGATGAGTCACTTTGAATCTACAAACTTGTTCTATGATAGGTTGCTTCATATCTAGAAGAACACGGATTAAATGACACGTGTAGCATGCATAAAGATCTGAAAGCAACATCTCCATTCTTATCGCCATTCTAGATAAGATAAAACCCCATTTAGATAAGTTATACAACAGATATTATAAGTAGCTGAGGTTTTATCATGTGCTACGAGAAATTTATTCCAATCATTTGAAGTAAAGGAATTTATTGAATGTCACATCCTCTTCTAGACTTCGTTTATCACGAAGGAACTCCTTTTGGTGGTTATTTGCCTTCGAATGACGTGAGAATAACCATACATAACAAGGTGATCAATGTATTCTCGAATTACCCATATAGAGATTTCAGAATTAGATTTCTCAACAGACAACTCGTTTTCATGATCAATAGTCCCTGTAAGAAAGTTATCTAAGCTCTTTTGAAGTTTAGAGTTTACGCGATCAACTTGAGTGCCTTTAACTTAATGAAATCAGAAGTACACATGTAATTCTACAACTTCTTTAAAAGAAACCCCGAAATAGAAATATCTCATTCAAAGATAACTTCTTAGGAATAAAGATATGCCTACGAAGTATCATCCTTGAGGATTTTATTCGAAATATGCATATATCAAATGAAATATCATTCGAAGTCAACTCCTAAGGATAAATAAGGATGACTTTGAAGTATAAAATAGGTTTTAAAAGCATATTGGGATTTATGAACCCGTATCCTTATCGTTCAAAATACTCAAGTGTAACTCTTGCAAATCCATAACTATCACTCGAATGTGACATATTGAGAGGTAACAACATGACTTCGGAGTATTCCTTTGTGAAAGTATTTCAAAGTCAGTGAAGTTGAATCCATAATTGTCATTTGAGGGTAACGTATGGAGAGAGAACATAACTTTGAAATATTCCTTTATAAGGGTACTTCAAAGTTAGTAAATGAAAAGTGAACTTCCATATCTGTCACTCAAAGGTGACTTATGGGGAGATAATAATACAACTTCGAAGTGTTTCTTTATAAATATACTTCAAAGTCAGTGAAATCGTTATTCGGAAGTGTTCCTTCGGAATGAATGAAATATGTACTTCGGGAATTCCTTTAATAAGAATTCCTTTGAAGTTTAATTGAATGTAAGTCTATTTATGAGTGACAAACCTTTAGTCTTTAAAGGTGAGTAACCTTTGATGATTTGACCATCTCAAGGTGGTTAGCCTTCGAATTTACCATCTGGAGATGGTTTAAAATGTGCCTTCGAATGCCTCTCTTGAAATGATTTCTTTCGAAGTACATAATAAAGTAATAAGATCACTCAAAATCACTTATGGAGAATAAGAAAGTATGACTCCGAGTCTTAATTTAGGAATTTATATATTTGAAAGATCCCTTAAGGGTAGTATATTCCTACTACTGTCATTCGGAAGAAACACATTTTATCAGAAATTCAAGTCATTAATACTTCGATCGATTCGAAGGTAGTTAACTTAGAAGCTAGCCAATACCTTTAGATTTTGGACACGTGGAGCGGTTTGATATTGTGAACCATTTTCAAAGGTAGCTTCTCGAATAAGCTTTACCTTTTTCAGGTGATGAGGACGGTCAGCTATCTCTGACGCGTTTAAAAAGTCTCTTTTCAAATCAAATTAGCGTACATCCGTTGTGACAGCTGGCACGTGTAAAGCTAAAAAGGCGGCAGGTAATTGCTTTAGCAATGATTCAGTGTATGTGGTCACACCTAAGATCCCGTACACACATCCTAAGACGATGCCACGTGTTTGATGAGACTAATTAAATCTTCTGATCACCAGTATCTGATTAGCTAATGATAGGACCTAAATTGAATCTTGGGCGGGCCAGATCTAAATGATTTCTTATTGGATTGGATTGGATTGACTTCAATCTGGTCCAAGCCTTGCCCATTTGCAACTCTACAAATTGCCATAGAGTGGAGAGATTAGAATTTTGAAAAGAAAAACAAGTGGCAATTGGGAGTTTTGACATGGGAAAAGTCAGATAGGGCTGTCCACGAGCTAAGCTAGCTCTGCTCAAGTTTGGGCTTTGGCTCGGCTCATATGAGTGGAGCTTGAGCTTCATAAGTAGACTTACGAGCCGATAGCCTAAAAAAAATGCTCACTTTCTTAATGAGCTTGAAAAATAGCTTATTATCTTAACAAGCTTCAGTCAAGCTTGGGTGGGCTTGACTCAGTTAAAGCTCAGTAATTTGTATATATATTATAAATCCATATTCATATATTTTATATTATATATTAATATAAAATATGCTTGATAATATATTATATTTTAGTTAATAATATTAAGTGGTGGAGTCAGGATTCTATTGCATTGCAGGGGAGAAGGTTTGACAAAAAATTTGATTTGTACACTTATATATAAATAATATATATAATTTACTTTAGATTTTTTGATTCAATTCGGTTTAGTCAAAGACTTTACGGTAAAACGAACGAAATTAATTCGGCTCTTTGTTTTCTAAATCTTAACCAAATCAAAATGAAAAAAAAAAAAATCTTAGCGAGATGACCTCTCCATATCATTGTTCTCTAGAATTCTCCATTTAAGAGAAACAAATAAACACGGACGTCTCTTTATAGTTGGTGATAATAAAGATAGAATCCACTTCATTTATATATTTGAATTAAAGAGAAAGACTTGAGATTGTTCAAGATAAGATATCACTTATCAGACAGTGAGACACTGTATGCATATATATCAATGTCAATATAAAAGTGACCTTTTTATGATAAAATCACAAAACAAGATACTTAAAGAAGGAACAGTCAATCAAGCGAATCTCATATCTAGGAGACCTCATGATCTTTTATCAAAAGTCATCTATGATTTGTAATTATCTATCATCTATATATCTATATAACCAGGAATTAAACCAAGTGTTTAGATGGTTAGGATCTTTACTGATCATTAGGTTAGAACTTTAGATCTTTGATATGGGATATTTGGACTTAAAATCAAGAATGTATGAATGTCACTTTCCATCTTTTATCTATCTCAGAGACAAATCTTATGGTATAAATATATCTACCACCTACTTACCTACCAATTACCCATTACAAGTCGCAGCACAAACATTTAAAAAAAAACAAAATAAATAACTATAGAGGCAAAAGAAAGGAGGAGAGATGGAAGTAATTGAGGAAGGTCACATGGCAGCAGCGCTGGAAAGAGAGGCCTCCCATCACCATCATCACCGTTGTCATCACCCTCATCATTCATGTCTTGAAACTAAAAACATGTCCTTCCACAATCCCCCACCATCTCTTCAGACTTTCCCTCGCAAGCAACAGTAGTTCAAGTGAACCACTCTCTCTCCATAAATACACAAATACCTAAAGGCCCCATCATCGCTCACGTGATGAACTGTCAGGCAGGTTCCATAGTTCCTCACATGCTTCCTCTCCCCCCCTCTAACCTTTTCTTCGCAAACTACAATGGAATTATAAACTCTCAGTTAATATTATGGACGAAGATCTTCGGTGAACTTTGGCTGTGTTAACCTCTTGTTTATCTCACATGAGAGTGACACTTGTTTTAGGCGGGCTCACAAAAAAGGTAATTATCACCGATTATGGTAAAAGGCGATTAAAGTAAAAGCCACTTTTAAATTTATTAGGTCTTTTAGGATTTTAGAAATGCAAGCCACCTTATTAGTCGGGGAAATCTGTGAACAAAGTGTCAATCTCATGTCCTCCCGTGCTTTGGGATGATGGTAGGACATTCCCTCAATTGAGGGATGGGATGGGGTGGGTCTGGGGATCGTTTCTTGCGTCTCCCTTATGAGGGAGTGGTCGAGTGACCATCAGAGCAGAGCGGAGACCAAAAAAATAAAAAGTGTCAACCTCATGTGAGATTCACATGCGGTTCACACAGTCCATGTCAACTTCGTTTGAGATTTATACGAGGTTCACACAGCCCAAGATCACAGAAGATCCATGTCCTCATACTATTGGATGAATATATTCTATGAATCTGGATTGTGTGAACTTCATATGAGGGTGATATATATATATATACATGCCCGTCACCAGTTAATGTATAAATCAATTAAAATAAAAACAAGTTTCAAGTTCACAAGTCCTTTTAAAATTTAAAAAACATCAGTAACCCTTTTTAGTGGGATCGCTTAAGACCAGTGTCAACATAAAAATTTACAGAAGGTTTATCAGCCAAATTCAGAAAAGATATGCGTCGAATACTATTATATATGTGCATATTAATGGCTTATATTGATGGCTTATACTTGCAAGTTGAAACTCCTCTCTCTCTCTCTCTTTTCTCTCTCTCTCTCTCTCTTTGTATATATATATATATATATATATATATATAACCAAGTAAGGTAAGAACTAGAAGTGGCCATGCAATTACAAAGAAAGAAGAGCGACTTTCAAAGAAGAAGGGGTTGGAGATGGGGGTGACTTGTTCCCAATACTCGAAGAATTGGTGACGGAATTTTCTCCAAAAGTATGATAAAAGCTAGCACCACCAACCATATTAAAGTAATCAAAATCAAGAAGGAATAGACATTGCTCATGATTACAGATACTATATGTTTCTTCTCTTGTCAAAGCCTCCTCGTCTGCCACTCTAAGCATGCAGATGCAGCTCATCATCCATCCAATCCCTCCCCCCCCATACGAAAACTAAATCCATACTTTTTCAACTTAATACGTATAACCAAATCACGATCACTTAATACTTTTTCAACTTCTGTCTGGACTCTGATATCGATTATATATAAGAGATAATATAAAATGTAGGGAGGATGGTTTGGATTCTAACTATAACAAAGCAAGAGAGCCTTACAATCATGAAAAGCGAAAAGTTCCACGCATCGAGCAGTGCAAGTAGTCCCACCCCACTCCCTCCCTCCCCTCACTCACCTACCCATCAGTAAAGCTATAGACAGACACAAAGTTGAAAGACTAGTTGTCCAAAAAAGTTGAAGAAAGAAAAAGATAATTAAAGTCTCCTAACTTTCTTCTTCTAAACGCTGGATTTCAAATAAATATCAACAATGAGATCTTTAGTCCCACTTAAGAAAAATCTGCAAGCTTATCAGAATAAATATTATGGGAAATATATACCGTAATTTTATGAGTTTTTCTACCAAGACATTAATGGAAAGAAAGTAAAGTCATTTGATCAGTTTATGTTCTCTTGATGGAACACATCAATAAGAAGGATACGGAATATCCCCAAATCACTTCAGATGATCCAATCATAGCTCTGAGCCACCAAGATGTACAACCCATCCGTACAGTTCCAGCAAAACCATTTATTGAATAGAGAGAGAGAGAAAAATGATGATGATGATGATGTTTGAACTTGGAGAGGGTGAGCATAACAATAAATATATACTGAAATGAGCGAAAGAAACGGGTAGGAGGATCCTTAGCTTCATATTAAAGAGTTTTGAGGACCAGCCACACACCCAGAGCCAGAGCAGGTCAGTGTGACTTTTCTTGACGTAACGACTGGGACGTATCAGTCGACATGGGAGAGATTTTAGATCCCCCACTGACCTTAACAAGTAACAACTAGGCTCTCTGTTTATAAAAAAAAAAAAAAACTAGTCTCTCTAGATTCTCTCTCTAACAACCTTTAGATCTTGATCAAACTCTATAACCATTCCAATCGAACGGTTAGAACTGGTTAATCTGTGTTTTCTCTAAATAATATTGAGACTAATTAAAAGTCATAATGACTCTTTGACTATAATTTACAGCTAAAAAACTTTGAAATTTGAACTACTGATGAACATCAGTAAGAGAGGTTTGAGTGTTTGACTATTCAAACTTTTCAAATGGCCTTTTTTAAACAGTCAAACGGGTCAACCCTATGTTACTCTTGCCTTTCCTTTTGTTTTATCTTATTTTATTAAGGCAAAATGTTTTGAAGCCAACCGCAACGTACAAATATACGAGTTGCAGACGTAGATGATACTGTGCGTCTCGGAAATACTAGAGATAATACATCCAACCCCATCACACCTTTGATTTGACAAGTGAATCGATCTTTAACCCTCCGATTTGAGGACTAACATTGTATAAGCGTACATTGGAGCATCATACTGATATGAGCACCACATCTAAGATGATATTACCACCACCACCACCCATCATCGTCATCGTCGTCATCACCATCTAGGTTTCCATGTGAAACCCTATTTGTGGATTTTTGTGTTTTCAGCGAACAAAGACGAAGTTTCCTGATTCAGCTCCATAAAACCCTTTCAAAATTCTTCCGCTTTATTTCTGGGGATAAAGAGAGAATTGCATCAAAAACGAGGTAGAGGTCAAGAAGGCAAGAAGGACTGAAGGATTGATGGGGAGGGAGAGTCTTGCGTGAGGAACGAGGGAGATCAGATGAATATGTATGATGATGATGATTCATTAATTCAAAGCCAGGAGGAGAGAGAGCGAACAATCTAACCCCATGATCTCATCATATCTGTTTATTACCTAAATCTTCTCTCTCCCTCTTAATTACTATTTATTACCTTCTTTCCTCTTTCTCCTCTCTTCCTGTTTCATAGATAGAAATAAATAAGACTGGGATTAGACCTCTCACCTTCCTATAATTCTCCCTCCCTCTTGATTCTTGCTCCTTTCCTCTTTATCCCTTTGCTTATTTCTTTCTCGGCACTTGCATGCGTGCACCCATAACTCTCTCTCTCTCTCTCTCTCTCCTTGTATATTCCCAAGCTGTGCAGTGATAAGCTAGAGATAGTTTTTGAATTTCATGTAGGTTTAGCAAAGGGTTTCTTACAGAGTTTTTTGGCATTCTGTCCACCTCCAGCAAAGACTCTCTCTCTCTCTCTCTCTCATTTTCTTTTTTAATGGAGGTGGGCATCCTGCCAACAAAGCTCTGTTGGTTTCTCTTTGTAAAACCAATATGATGGTCTCTCAAGAGGGTTAAGAGGTAGAAGTCAAGCATATACCCATATTGTTTTACTGCCGCAATCTCATCTATTCCTGTAGTTCTTTATACCCTAAGAAGTTACAAACCCTTGATGATCTTCATTATGGTGCAAAACTGATCATCAATGGTGTTACTGGTCGGTATGTGTTTATTCCATTTATTCTTCATCTTTGTTTTTTCATTTTTTTGCTGTTCTTTGCAGGTTTTCAGTGCATGCCAATGCAATCTATATGGGTGTAAGGAGCAATATCTTCCACGGGTTGTTGATTTGAGCTGATCTGAACAAATATTTGTTTGCTTTTTGTTTCTTTTTTTTCCATCTTTTCGGAACTGTTTCTTTTCAAACAAGACAACTGGAAAAAGGGTTTCTTCTCCATTCTCCTCCACTTTATTAGTTATTGAAGTGTAGGACTCAGAGAAACACATAGACGGAGAGGGATAGGGTCTTTGTTTTTTCTCCTCCATCATTTCAAAGCAAAAACAACATACAGAGAGAAAAGGAAACGAAGAAGAAGAGATTTCGTGACTCAAAACATGCTTACTGTCCTCAGTTTCATTTTAGTATCTACTTATGCAAGTATCTGTATATCCCTTTATCCTATTACATAGATTTCATGATTGAAGAGCGTTAATGTTATTTAATACAGGCACAACTTGTACGTACTGTGCGCATCATACAACCTCCATAGGAGAAGGGGATGACATAGTACCTGAAGCTGAAGTAGCTTCTGGGCTTCCTGATTTACCAGAGAAGGAAAGGAAAAAATATGTTTGTAATTTATTAGCAAAATCCATGCAAGGGCAATGACCAAAGATAGAAATGTTTGTCCCCCCTAGTCATGGTTTCAAGTGCATTGATGGGCAAGGCTGTGGCAGCTTATGTGGCAATTCAATTTGTAGTGAACCACACCAAGGTTTAAAGGATTGGTCCGTACTGGGGTCGGACCTCAACGGTCCGGTTCCAAGCCACAATACAATGAGGTTCTGGACCAGACTGGTCCTGAGCCTTTAAACCTTGAACCACACCTTCATGATTGAAGTCTCGAACTAAGATTAGTTTATGTATTTAGACTGTCTTTGTTTGGGTTTTGTTCTTTGGAATATTTCTTTTGTTCGGACTTCATACATCTCTTAAGAGGGAATGAAATGGAGCACCTCCTAGCAGGGAATGTGACCCATAACAAGCGTAGAGCTAGCCTACTGGTTTTCAGTGTCACCAACTTGGCTGGTATCTGTACTTTTTTTTTTTTTTTGGTAAAAGTAACTACATAGATTAACCAGACAAAATCCGACGAGTAATAGTTTTTCCCACAAAGTCAAAGCGAGGGAAAGGAGGAGAAACAAACCAGGCACAAGAGAAAACATCTAAGCTAAAGTTGGCAAGAGTATCTGCTACTGAGTTGGCTTCCCTATATATATACAACAACAAAAAAATAACATCAAAATGAGAACTACGAGAAGAGATGTTCGAAATGATTGGGTAGAGTCTCCATGGAGCAGCTTCAAAAGGATAGTGGAGAATGGACACTAGTGTAGAACAGTCGCACTCCACAATAAGCTTTTTGAAACGAGAATGCATTGCCATTGTAAGACCTTTAAGAGTGAAGGCTTCAGCAAAAAGGGATTTAGTAATCCATATGTAGAGAAAGCGAAGGTTCCCTATGTGGAGAGCAGTAGTACATAGGAAGTGTCCATCTGTGTTAAGTTTGATGAATCCTCGTTGAGGACAAGACCACGAAACATTGATGCATTCTTTTTTCTTTTGTGAAATCTTCAGTTGAGCTTTGAGGTCCAACAGTGAACGAGTATCTGCCAGAGAATGAAGTAAAGTAGAAATATATTCAGTGTTTTGGGGAAATAGTTCTATTACGAGTCAGATTACCCAAATAAAGTTGGCAGTAGCTGCAGCTAAGTTCATTAAGTAGGAAAATGTGTGGCTGAGTTGGAAAAGAGTAGAGTAAACTAATCAAGAATTGAGTGGATAGAATTTAGATGATCATTTCGTCCACCTAGCTAAGTTCATTAAGTAGGAAAATGTGTGGCCGAGTCAAAAAAGAGTAGAGTAAATCAATCAAGAATTGAGTGGAGAGAATTTAGATGATCATTTCATCCACCTATACAAGAAAATCAGATTGCTTTAGCAAAGCTGCAATTGGCAAAAAGATGCATTGGAGTTTTAATGGATTGATTACAATGCACAGTCTTAAACCCGACTATGAAGACCCGACTATGAAGTCTACTACTCAACAAATCATAAGTCGGAATATCGTATTAAGACATTTCTACATGAAAATTTTGACCTTTTGAGCACAAGGAAGGAGCCAAAGTTACAACCAAATGTTACCATTGGTCTAGCATAGTCAAATAATAGATTGTAAGCTGAAGAGACAGAACTTACCAGAAGAAGTCGGAGCCCAAATTACCTTATCAGAATTTGCAACAAAGTGGAGAGGGATAGCTTTAATTTTTTCAGCAATGACAGGAGGCCACCAATAATCAATGATACAGTGATTCCAAGAGCGACTCACAAGATCAATTAGATCAAGCAACAACATTCAATTATGAAGGTAAATTATGATTGGGGAGGAAGTCAGAATGTGGAATCCAATTAGTATTATTAATGGGAACGTCTTTCCCATTAGCAATAATCCACCCCAAACCACGCTGAACAATGTATTTCACTTTATAGAGATTTTTCCACATGAAAGAATCCGAGGACTTAGACTTGATATCAAGAAACCTTCCATTCCTAATATATTTCCTCAAGACAGCTTTGACAATAGGGAATCAGGATTAGAATATAGAGCCCAAACTCTTTTGGCTAGAACAGCCTCATTAAATTCTCTAGGTTTTTTAACATTGAGCCCCCCTAGTCTCTTTGGCTTACAAACGATCTCCCAATTGATCGTGTGAAGAGTACAATCACACCCCGATTTTTCCCATAGGAAATCTCGGGCAGCCTTGTCAAGCTAGTTGACTATAGAAATTGGTAATTTAGGTGTAGACATTATAGTTGTAATTACAGAGGCTAATAGGTCTATATTCATAGGCAAATCTCGAGTTAGGCACCTTAGGGATAAAAGCAATATGAGTATGATTAATTTCATTATCCAAGATGCCTAAATTGAAGAAGTCCTGAATTGTTTCAATTACATCTAATCCAACCACATCCCAAAAATTTTGTGAAAAATGCCTTGAAAACCGTCAGACCCAGGGGATTTAAGTTGACCAAGTTGGTTAATAACTTGGATAATATCATCTTCTGTTACAGGTGAAAGAAGCCTAACATTATCAAAAGGAGTTACAGTATGAGTAACCAAGGATGGAAGAAGAAAATGTGCAGGTTTAGGTTCAGCATACAACTCAGTAAAATGATCAATGAAAACCTGATCAATTTTGTCTTGAGTGTGCACGTCAAGCAGTTTTTTATCTTTGAGAGAGGTGATCAAATTCTTTTTACGTCTAATCGAAGTAGATAAGTGAAAGAACTTCGTGTTGAGGTCACCCGCAAGACAACCGAGAGACTATGGATTTTTTGGGCCCACAAAATTTCTTGTTGTTTAAGAGCCAAAAAAATAGAGAGCTTGAAGTTCCTTTTCCTTTAATTGAATATTCAAATTATAGGCAAAATCAGGTAGACTTTGAATTTGTAGAATTTTATGATGCAAATTCAAAATTTTAGAATGGATATTACCAACTCTATCTCTATTCCAATCCTTAAGGTCCTTAGCTAAGGAAGACATTTTTTTGGCTTATAAGAGAGTTAGAATCATAAAGGTTGTTCCCTAAATTTAGACTTAGGAAAGGTATTTATCAGTAGGGGGCAGTGATCCGATCCAAGAATCGGAATGTGGAGAACGATAGAATTAGGGAAAAGATCAATCCATTCAGGGTTTGCAAGGCCCTTATCTATACGTTCCAGAATACGTGCAGAGCCTTGTCTCCTATTAGACCAAGTGTGATTAGGACCTTTATAGACAAGTTTAGAGAGATTACAATCTAGTATCATATCAATGAAAGGTTAAGAATGACTTACTAAGAGGTAACCTCCACGCTTGTCTATAGAGGAGGTAGGAATGTTGAAGTCGCCTAACACCAGCCAAGGGAGGGAGAGAGGGCGTCCCAGAATTCTCAATTCATCCCATTGAGATTTTTGTTTAGCTAAGCAGGAATGTACATGAACAAAGGAAAGGAACCATTCTTGACCATCTATAGTAGACAGAAGTATGAACAACCCATGATGATTGTTGGATAACGAAGAGATTGATCTCCCATAGGATCCAGAATCCACTCGATCTTCCTGCAGAGGCAAGTCAAATAGCATTACGAAACCCTAATTTAGAAATGGTCTTTTCTGAGTAAGAGTCAGAGGCCATTGTTTCAGAGAGTAAAAGTATATCCAGTCTGTGATTTTTTAGAAGCATCCTAAGGTGCCGTTTTGTTGAGGGTTGACCAATCCCTCGGCAATTCCAGGCTAAAATGATCATGAAGAAGAAGGTGGTGATTTAACAGAATCAGTCACAGAAGAATCTAAACCACATGGTTCGAATTTGTTTACTGCAAAATGGATCTAAATGGACTTTCAACTTCCTTTCTTAAGAGTATTTGCTTTTTGCGAGGCAGCGGCATCCATTCCAAGTTCAATTCAACCCGTGCCTTCGATTGTCCTGAGTCATAAGAAGGTGCACGTTGTCATATTTTCCTAGTCTTACGAGAGGTTATATCTTTTCCTTTTTCAAGGGGAGAGTTAGGACAAGGAGGTTTTGGAGAAGGGGAAAAAGAAAATGAGAGATGTGGAGAAGTAGTAAGAGAATATTGTGTTGTGGGGTTAAAGGATGAAGGGAGAGATGATTTGAAAAAGCTTGAGAGAAGATTAATATTCTGATCCTTGTGATGTGCAGAAGAAACAAGATTGGAAGCAGAAAAGTTAAAAGTATCACTCATGGTAGTATCTGAGGGAGAGTCATTCATTTACAAAGGAGGAAGATCATCATAATCCTGAGCAGCAAGAGGGAGCGTCAGATCGGACCCCAAAATATTCTCAACTGATTTGTAATTAGTCTCCAGAAGTTCCCATCCATACCTTCTGGCTCACTTGAAGAGTTCAAATGAGAAAAAGAAGACCTAGCATGATAGCCATCAGTCAAAGGAGTAATAGATAGCATAGGCGATCTGGCCCAAATGTCTGTATTGGTTGGTATTGGTGATGCACAAACCGGTAAATGACTAAGTGTCAATTTACCAGGGAAGTTTTAGCAATCAAAGGATTCGAATACTTGCTTTCACTGGCCTAAATCAAAGAAAGATCGTTTCAATGACAGGTTTCCAAGGATACAACAAAGAGAGAAAAAGGGTAAGATCAGTCAGGAATGTTTAGAAAGACAACATAGAACGTAACAGATTTCAGAAAGAGGATTTCTAAGACAAATGCTCTGTAAAATGCTCAGAGATCAGATCCCTCTTTCTGATGCCTTATCCACTTTTTATAGCCCCAGCCTCATTATCTAACCGTTTGCAACGTTTCATGAACGGATTGAAGACATTTGACTGAACTAGTGTTTTGATTTGAATATTCAATATCCAAAATGTCTAATTCAATATGTAATGTTTCAATTAATGTTTTCACAACATTCGGTTAAGTTAATGAGTATAACGTTATCAAAGTGATAATACGTTATTGTTCTGTATTGATTCAAGTCCTTTAATGTTTCAAGATCTTCAATGATCTTGACAAGACTTACCTCTCTGGTCCTCCATGCTTGAAAGTCTAAGATTTATTTCCCACTATGCTTAAGTGAGTGACTTTGATTTCGAGTCATTAATATGATTATCCCGAAAGGTGTTTCAGAATATCAATGATTTTGAGATAATAAATTGGTTATTTCAAAATGTTTTCTCGAAATACAAAATGATGATTATTTCGAGATATAACTTCGAAATACTGATAATGAAATAATATTTATGATGACGATTTGACCCTCTCGAGGTGGTTAACCTATAAATGCTTTCATGTTTCGAAGGTTCTCTTTTGAGGATATGATTCGAGGTCTATCTTAAGTAGGACTTCAAAATATACTGTTAATTACGAAATGATTCTCCCTAAATGGGCTTTCCTCAAAATATACTTTTTGACAATATTCGAAATTCTAATTTATACAGTCTTCGGATGTGTAATTACACAATTGACTTTGCCACGTGTCAAAATATGATTGGATTAAATCAATTTCCAAATTGGCTCATCATCATTAGCCCCCTGCATTTAGAATGTGATGTTTATCCACATTGTAAATGCATTATTATTCAGAGACAATTTTCTATGCATATCTCTGATAATCATGTAGCATTTGTACTTGTGCTATTTCCAAACAATTGGCGTTTAGTATTCCTAGATAATATGATCTATATATGTAGATGTAAAGAATTTCAAGAAATTAACTAACCTTGCTCAAATGTGTTTCAAAATCAATTTGATGAATAAGACACATTTAGTCTGGTTAAGCTACTGATCCTTTGATATGGTCGATCTACGCTGGATAAGGCATTTTGAGGTTCAAAAATATCCCAACCGTTCGCCTAAACCGAAAAACCGACCATATAGGCGTCATTATGTCAACTTCAACAAACACGACGCTTTTAAGAGTTGGAGCTTTTGGTATGAGATTGTTGCAATCAATCTTGTTTGCAAAATCAGCTCGACAGGTGGTCATCTTTATGTTAAAACATCCTTGGCACTTAATGTCCATGAAGAGCGAAAGATGGATTTGAAGAGGATGATTGACGATTGAGCTTATGCTTTCTTTTCTCAACCTCTATCAATGAATTTGATTGCTATAACATCATTTCGTAATTCTCATAAACTTCCACAATTCGTGGATGATTTACTTTGTTCCAATATTGGAAGCAAATATGTAATTGCTATGAAAGCTTAAAAGAGATGTAACTCTCAACATACGTGGCAAAATACTCCAACATATGTGGACACTTCAATTTATTTGATTTAAGATAATACCTTAAATATAACATGTAATTCAAATGTTTTCTCTTGAAAATACATCGAGTTCCTCGAAAGTTTTCTTTAAGGAGAATGTGCTAATTCGAATATGATTCTCCTATTGTGAATAGGCATTCGAAGTTCTGCGGACTTCCATAGAATATATAATGTAATTCAAATTTTTTATTTGAAAATACCTTAATCTCTTCAAGAATTTTCTCATCGAAGAAAATAAGGTTTTCCTTAGAATATGGAATGTAATTCAAAAAATTTCACTTGAAAGCATATTGATCTCTTCGAGAGTTTTCTCTTCGGAGGAAAAAATGTTACTGCGAATATAATTCTCCTACCGTGTATAGGCATTCGAAGTTCTGAGGTCCATCTCATGTAGATCCTCAGGATACTTGTTTATTTCAAAATTCTTTTAAAATATATAAATTCGAATTTGATTCTCCTACCGTAGGTAAGCATTTGAAGAAATACTTATCTTTCGAGATTCTCCTACATACATAGGCATTCAAAAGTTTAAGATCTATCTCAAGTAGATTCTTAGGGATTCTTTGTCTAAAATCTATTTCAAGTAGATTCTTAGAATATTTATATATTTGATTCGAGATAATATTCCCAATATATGTGGCGAAATACTCCAATATATATGGGCCCTCGAAAATTTGAGGTCTATGAATAGATCATCAGGATACTTGTTTGATTCGGGATAATATTCTCAACATGTGTGGCAAAATACTCCAACACAAGTGAGCACTCAAACATCTGAGATCTATTTCAAATAGATCCTCAGGATACTTGTTTGATTCGAGATAATACTCTCAACATGTGTGGCAAAATACTCCAACACATGTGCGCGCTCAAAAATTTGAGGTCTATTTCGAATAGATCCTCAGAATACTATTGTTCGAATTAATTCTTCCTACAGATGCGAGCAAATACTCTCAGCAAATATGGATTTTCGAAATGGTTCTCCCATATCTCAAAGTGGGCTTTCGAAATACATAATTTGTTACATAATGCCAAGTGGGATATTCTAATTGATGCAATTTGATTTTTGAAATCAAATACATCGTTAGCCTTCTGTATTCTCACATGCTGATTAGACATGTATTAAATGCATTATGGGCGTTATAGTGAACCGTCATTGCGACCTTTCGTGTTAACCCTTAATGCATTAAATATTATGCTGACATATCATTCAAGTATTGCTCAGCGTATACAACGCTTGGAAACGTGTGAAAACAGTGTTTGGGATTCCTGTAAATCTAATCATTTCAAATTCAAAAAAAAATATGTATATAAAAGGGAGGAAATCAATAAAGATCAACTTACTTTGATCAGATTCGATTTTTCTTCCTTCCTTTCTCTGCTTATGTAAATTCTTAATTTTCTAAGTCTTTAAACCTCCCATTCCTCCTGTTTTCACAATGTCTCCCAAAAGAACACCTACACAGAAACAAAAGGTTGTTGCCATTCGAGGAGCCCTCAGAGGATTGCATTGAGGTTGGCGATGAACTTTTCTGGGATCCTTCTAATGCTTGGATTCCTTCTCCGAAAATGGATTCGGATGTTATCTCCTTATCCTGATAGTAAAGCATCCAAGGAGAATCTTGGTAGTTTTAAATTGATTTCTTATTTCAGGGCTGCCAAGAATGATTTTCTCCTTCAACTGTTTGCTTCAAGTCTTATTTAGGCATACCTGCTGCTTGGGGTTCTTGGTGCAAAAGTATCATCTCAAATCCTATCTATACCACCAAGTTGTAGAAAGCCGGAATTTGTAATGCCGTTCGAGCTTCAATGTCATAGATTTGTCGTGATAATGAAGGTCTAAAAGCTTTCTTGCGTCGCTGGAATCCACAAACTCATACTTTTGTAACAACTTTTGGAGAGATTACTCCAACTCTTGAAGATGTGAGGGCATTATACAGTTTGCCTGTTGTTAGAGATGTTCATCCTGGTGGTCTTTCTTTATCTCACAAGAAACTCGAGACTGAGAAAGCTTTGATTAAGGGTTTAGACCTTGGGACAGCAAAGGCAATTCTGAAGAAGGCTAGTTCGTCCTCTTCCTCTGGTAGTAAGAGTTCTCAAAAGAATATAGCAGGATGGATCTGCTATTTTTGGAGGGAAGAACATATCAAAGATCCTGTCAAGGGTAAGTCGAACATCCTTACCATAGTGAATGGTATAGGTAGGACTAGCCATGTTTACTTCGAAGCTTTCCTTTCTCTTTGGCTTTCCCACTTCATTCTTCTCATCTTCCCTTCTGATAAAATTCATAGGAAAGTATTTCCACTGGCTATTAAGTTAGATCAGGGTTTCGAGGTCCCTTTAGCTCCCCTTTTCTTGGGTAACCTATATAAGGGTCTTAATCTTTTTGTTGAAGATCAAGCTCGATCACGGGGTGCTTGAGTGATTGAAACAGTTTTTGATACAATATTCCTTCAAGTTTTCCTTTGGGAGCGTTATTTGAAATACGCTCCAGTTGAAATTCTTCCAAATACAACCATCCTAGGTGCCACTTCTTCCAATGTCCGTTATGTTTTTTGGGTTGATTGTGCTCCCAACAAAAACATTAACTTGATAGATATTTTGGATAAGGAGAGCGAATTTCTTTACAGGCCGTATCTTTGAAAGATAGGCTTTACTGATTTCTCTGTTCTTTCTGATAACAAAGATACCTTCATTCCAGTTCTGGATTTCAAGCTTCAGTCGAAATTCTTCAAGGTATATGCAGTGACCATTCATCATGGTTATGTTCTTGGCATGGTTGTGGGCGACTTCGCAAGTGCCCTTCATTACAATCCTCACAGAGTGTTGAGGCAATTTGGGCTGGATCAAACATTGCCTCAAGTAATTTCTATCGCAGTTCCTTCCCCTTGAGATGTTGGCAGACGATTTGTTATTTCAGAGGCTTTGGACTGTATGTGGATTTTTGATAATATTATCATTGCAGCCCTTTCGAGAATAGCCGGATCGTCTAAGTCATGGGCTGAATTTTGGCAACATCTGTTGGTTGACTTTGATGCATTCCCAAATGCTGAAGTTGAACCTTCAGAGCAAGTCATACTTGTTCGAGATGCAAGACTTAAATCTTTTTCGAAGAAAAGTAAAACGAGTGCTCCTTCGAAAGGTATCTCCATCCCTTCTCCTTATGTTTTTTACCCTGATTTCTCCATTTGAGAATTGGTTTCGAGTTCTTATGAGAATGTACCTCGAGATGGAGAAGACATTGAGAAGCCAACTTGCTCTTCTAAAAGAAAGTCTTCTGCTGAAAAGACTTCTGGGAGTAAGAGCTTACCTCCAGTTGCGCCTCCCTTGAAGATTTCTAGTGATCCTGCTTCGAAAGATAAAGTTTCTTTCGAATTTGACAAAGTTACTGGAAACTCCTTCTAAGAAGAAAATTATGCAATTTTAGAACTTCATTCCTGATTCCTTTTGATTCTGTCAACTTATGAATGATGAAAATTATCAAGCTGCTTCTAAGAAGAAAACTCCTCCTACTCCCCTTGCTATCATATTGCCTAAGGACAAAGGCACTTCATCTGCCAAATCATCCTCTCCAGGTAATCCTCAAAACTTTTATTTTGAGTCTTCTGCATTGCGAACATGTATATTCATATATTAGTGCTCATGTATTTCGAATCTTCAGCTAAACTTGAGAAAGGTAAGAAAAGAGAAGAGCTTGTGGGTGCAAGGACTAAGCTTCTCTCGACTGATGAAGTGATAAAGCATTCTTCGAAAAGGAATGTTTTAATTCTGGTAACTATTCTTTCGAATTTTCTTCTCTTCTCCTCTTATTCACATGATATTTAGACAGATTCTGATATTCAAATATCTGTAGGAACTTGCTAAAACTCATCAAGATGTTCCTCAGGAGATTATTTGACAAACATACTCCTACCTATCTTGAACAGAAAATACTTAACCTCGAAAAGGTTGTGGACAAACTTCAAGTTCAAAATAGGTTGGCCAATGCTGGTCTTCCTCATACAAAGAATATGTCCATGGATTCTTTGTTGAATGAATTGGTCATTCATAATGCTAAAAAGGATATGGCTAAGCAAGCTCGAACTGAGAAAAAACAAACATCCGTTGCGGGCAAGAGTCAGCTCAGAAGCAAATACAAGTTCAAAAGAATGTGGATGTGCCAATTCAAGAGGATGTAAATCTAGTTCAAGATAAAATGAAAATCGCAAAATCTTCTATCAAGGTCTCGGATTTGAGGAAAGTGATGAAGAAGAATATTCTAAATCAGGAGAAGAAGTAGAAGAGGAAAATGAAGAGGAAGAAATAGAAGTTGAGGAAATAGAGGAAGAAGAAAACGAGAATGAAGAGGACTATATTCCAGATGATGTTCAAACTCATGAAGAAGAACAGCATGTTCCTGATGATACTCATGAAGAACAGGAATCTCTGATTTCCAAGCTTCTTCCAATAGCGCCCCCTCCCCCCTTCTTCATCTATTGCCGAAATACCACCTATCACTACTTCTTCTCATATTAGCACTACTAATGTTGATCAACTACATCTTGCTCAAAGCCTAAAACCAGATATTTCAAGTACTGTTGATCCAACTATTGCCATACCAGATACTGAAGGTCTTGTTGAAGGTTTGAAAGTGAATTCTTCAAGTGTTGCTGATTCGGGAATCACAGTCGCTTCTGCCAGTGAGATTTCTACACTCCTATTGTCTGTCATCTTGTCTTCAGTTTCTGCAGGAACAATTACCTGTTCAGAGATTTCGCCTTTCCATATCTTCATTGCTCTAGCTTCTACTTCAACTGTTGTTACTACTTCAAGTAAGTCAGACATTGAAGCTTCTTCTTCGAGTTTTCCGAGAATCAATCTTTGAAAGAGAAAGAGGTCTGAATTTACATCTATGCAGTTAATTTTATATGAAGGAACATACATGCTTTTTTACCATATGGTTGAGTGGATGGATGTCATTTTTGATGCATTCGGAGATATTTCTGATAAGGTTGAATTTTTTCTTCATACAGAAGGAGTGCGGGATACCAAAAGTTATGTGCCCTTCTTGAAAAAATGTCTAACAAAACTTTTGGTTCTCTATCTCTGGAAGATGTCGAGAATTGGAAAATTCTTCTTTCGAGTATTGAAGATTTGGGTTTAAATGTCGAATGGTTGAAAATTCACTTCAACAATCTAGAGAAGACTCTTGTTTTCAAGAGAAAGCTCAACTCGAAATTTAGAAGAATCAATCTCTCGAAAAGCTTTCTGCTAGCTCTCAAGAATTAGAAGAGAAGAGGAAAGAACTAGCTATCATCAAAAAAAAATTTGAAGATAAGGAAAAAGAAATTGAAGGCCTTGCACAATAAGTTCAGTTGCTCAAGACAGAGTTAGAAGATAATTCTAAGAAAATTTTTGATGTTTCTAGCATAATTGTAACATCACATGTTTTCTAAAGGAAATGTATTCTCTAGATTAATTATCAATGAAAATTTCCTTTCATACATGATTTTTTTTTTACAATTTTCCTTTCAGAAATAATAATGTTTTATCCATTTTTCATTGACTAACTTTTCTTGTGCATCCTCCTCAAGTAAGACAATTTTGTAATACCCTGAAGGATAAGCTTCTATGATTTTGAATGGTCCATCCCACCTTTTTGCAAATTTTGGTTTAATAGTATTGGTTCTCTCATAAAATGAGGCTCGAAATACTAATTCTCCTACTTGGAAGTCTCGAGGAGATACCTTCTTTTGATAAGCTTTCGAAATGAC
>JAUPMG010248463.1:0-22519 GCA_031762675.1 Pachysandra terminalis
ATTATGATTTAAGTGTCCCTAAAATATATTAGTCACACATTATAACTTAAAGAGTTATGATTGTGTGTGAAGCATTCCAGTTTCCTATTGTGCAACTCACCAATCACAAACAGTCTAAGTCAAATATGTAACCACTTACTAAAAATTTAAATTACCACTATATTTTAATTAATTACAATTAAATCCCTATAAAGTTCAAGTTATTACACACCCACTAGTAGGTAGTCAATCCCAAACTCACAACAACTATACACATGTATCATTTAGTCATTATCAACAACTAACACACACCCGGCAGATAAGTGATCAATGGTCCAAGATGCAAGGTTTAGACGGTGGCAGACTGGAAATTTTACCAAGTCTGGAAAACGTTGTCTTTTCACCAAAACATTTTTAAAGTCCAAGAAATAATACTTTTCTTACCGGACTTTGGACATCTAGTCTTAATATGATGTAACTAGATTTACAAATTATTAGGGATCTCATAGGTTAGTTAAAAGTACCCCAACTAAAAATTGGTGTTTTTAACAAACGTCCTGAAAACCAGAATTTGTACTGAAACCCAAGAGTTGACTTTTTATACAATCAGAATTTGGGTCTGGGAGTATTTTTATTGAACTCAAATGGGGGTGTTTGCTTATTTACACGTAAAATCTTAAGTAAATGAAGAATAAAAAAAACGAAGACATTCATGTAAATAAGATGTTTGAATGCCAAGCTGTGTTGGGAACCAGTATTGAAGAAACAGGGCCCAGAAGGCCACTAAAACCCTGGTCAGTGGGTGTTGTCGGTGCCACCGACCACCCGTCGGTGGGTCCGTTGGTGCCACCGACAAACTCACAGACAGGAAACAACGACAACATACCTGGTCGGTGGGTGCCATCGGTGCCACCGACCAACTCTCCGACACCCATCGGTGGGTTCGTCGGTGCCACCGACCAATTCACCGACAGTGACTACGCTGCACCTAATATTCGCCGGTGGGTCTCATCGGTGGACCGACGGACCCGCCGACAGCAACCTATACAACCCCGTCGGTGGGTCCATCGGTGGACCGACGAACCACCAACAGGCGCGATTCTAGGTTCCGAAATTCTCATAATTCACTCCCTATCACTCCTAGGTCAAAATCCACACATCAAGAGGATTTAAAAACACTAAACAAACATTTCTAGGCATGTATCAGGTGTTCCAACTCATTTTTATGGAATTAAAACAACGTACAATCATATATGGATCAAAATTATAACCCTAGGTTAGTCTTTTTGTCCTAACATGATTATCTCACAACAATAATGCAAGAACCTCTTAATCAAACAAGCTAGATGCAACTTTTATCATAATAAATGCATAACGATTATACATACAACTTGTATTTGGGTTTTTGCCCAAATACCCAATAAATTAAGGGAATACTCGCCTTGGATTAGTTGATGCCGCCATTTCCACGCACTCCATCATTGTTGTCTCGTCTCCTTTGATTCCTCATGCTCCAAGCTCCTTCTTTGCATTACCTTGATGATTAAAACCCTTTCAAACCCTTAGGGTTTCTCCCTCTCTCAATCTCAGCCAAAGAAAATAAGGTTTATGAGTTATAAGGAGTATTTATACTCCTCAACTCCAGCTAAGGTCCTATTTGGTTATGCCCATTGTGGATTTTCACTTAATTTGTGATTTAACCCAACTCTCAAGGTACCAAGACCTAATTCTAAGTTTGCGGTTTTCTTACACCATGTTCTACCCTTCTCTAGGTCAAACTCATTGGTCCAACCTCGCCTACCAGACAAATGACTAAACTACCCTTTTCTAGATTTACGAAAATTCGCGGGCCGTTACATCGATGATGTTCCTCTACACATTGTATGGAGTTGAGCCTGCTGTCGCTGCATCATAATGATCATATCACCCATAGCTTGATATATGCCGGCCAGTTGCGGATTGTCTGCATTATTATCCTCAGGCGGACTTAAGCCTGCATGTCGACCTCTTCTACCGGCCATTGTAATTTGCTCTAAGTACCTGTGAAAGAGAAGATAACATCCATTTTTTCCATGAGTTAAAATTTCAGTTTGTTAAACATTCAATATTCAAAACGAAGAAAACCTAATAAATATCGGCACCTTGAAAACTTTTAAAACATCAGCATATCAAAAGCTTATGGAATTGATTGAAAATAGAAGACTTAGGCTCTGATACCACTTTTGTCACGAACCAAACCAAAAAAATCCCAATTCTGAGATTTCAAGCTTAATTCGCAACTCTCACTCCAAATAAAAATTGGAAGTAGAAGCAATATTTAATCATGGTTGTTAAATCATAAAGGAATTTATGCAAGATAGAATTATGGAAAAATATTATACTTAGAATAATACTCATTACAACAATATTCAAACAAAAACAACGATTCTACATTAGTCTAGTGTTTTCAAATCAAATCCTAATAATTATCATAAACCAAACACGTAAGTTATAGTGAAGAAACCCTACTATGAGTTATAGTAAAATGTCAAATAAAATCCTATAAATAATTAATGTTTATATGAAACCCAATATCATAATATGAAGGTCATTCTAAAAGATAATATTAATGAGTGATAGTAATGAAAATATTACATTCAATCCAAATTTAAATAACGGAAAAACAAATAATAAAAACTAAGTTCTATACTAAATCAAATTCCCTACAAAACGTTCATACAATAAGAAATTCAAATAAAACAACTAATTATCTATTACATTACATCAAACAAAATAGATATCTTGATCTTCTTCTGGGATCCGTCTTGGTCTTCACATTCCAATTAAACTTCATCTAACAGACCTGAAATTGGTTGCTTAAAAGCATGAGCTACACATAACCAGTAATAAATCGAGCCCAATACATTCTATGATCGAAGTAGGGCCAAAGCCACTCTTTAATGATATACAACAATAGTAAACATATGAATAAGATGACATGTAACAAGAATGCTATGGAACAACTGTATGTATGTGAACGAAGTGACATGGATTAAGGATGCATACCAACAATAGTAAATAAGTGAGTGAAATAACATGAATCTAAGATGCTATCTAACAACAATATTTATGTAAATAATATGATATAAATCAAGGATGCTTGAGGTCGAGTCTTAATGAATGCATGTTGTGCACTAACCTTATAAAATCACCAATGTGATCTAAACAAACAGTCTAATCTGAAATGGAGTCGGTGTGGATTCCACATAGATCGATCCATCCTTAGGGCAAGATGTCATAACGGACCATCACTCCTTAAACAGGGTCATACCCAAAGTTAAGATCCTTTCTGCCTAGTAATCGTTAAGTATTGGTTCCTCATATGATCTCAACTGTGCTACCCATAAATGGTCACATAGAACCATCCCCTAATATATGGCGGTAATAGCAGAATATTCTATGTGCGCAACATAGTTTCAAGGGGTTTCAACCTGTAGGACACAATCGGCTCACCTTATTTTCGATTGATCATAGGGACGAATCCCAAGGCACCACCGAGAACATCTTCAGAGAACCACACGTTACCAATCAACTATCAAAGCTCATTCACATGATTCAGATATTGGGTCTTATCAACATGAGGTACCCTCACCTATCATCTTTCCACATGTCTCTTGGATCATCACCTTGGACGAATCTCTCACCAAGGGAGAAAGCCAACAATTGGTGTATTTAGATTATCAGTCCCTCAACCCACATAAAAGTAAGTCTCCTCACTTATTATGATTTTCAGATTATAATATTCCCATGTAATAGGCTTTAGTTCTAGAAATATGAACTTAGGAAATGGAGTATTTCTCATTGACCAAATCCATGGTCATGAGCAAAATGCAGTGCAAGTGATGAGGTGCACATTAACTAATCATTCATCTTTAGTGTACAAGGTGTAATAACAACCAATAAGCGTATAAATCATAAATCGGACAAGTAATACAAAACATAGTTTTGAGCAACAAGAAATGGGGCCAAAGATGCAATCATATAAAATTAACTAAGTAATCAATTTTAATGCCTCAGATATATTATCAACTATACTTATATTAATCATCCAAACCCTAACATTCATATTTCATAAATGCATGGAACGGGACCATGAAGAAGCAAGTTGTAAGAACCTGAATAATCAACCATAATTAATTACAACCGGTAACAAGGTTTAATTTGATATCTAGTAAAAAACATTCACTAATAGAAAAGATTAGTGCTCATCTAGTCCCTAACCTCAGGAAGTTAAAACACATTAGGAATCATCTTGGACCTCACGACTAATGAGGAAGATTAATCTATTTTAGGTAGCCAACCTGATTAGTCAGCAGAGACCTTAGAGATTAATTTAAAATAAAATAAGTATACTAGATAATAAATCATATCCGACAAACCTAGACATCCTCCTCAGAACCACCGGTAAAAGCCCTCTAGCAAAAGATGAATTGGTGACCAATTGAAAAATGTAGGATCAGAAACCCCGTTTTGCCCCTACTACTGAACCTATTCCCAACTTAACCTGTAAAACCTATAAATAGGAGCCTTAGATCATTTTCAGCATTTTTCTTCTTCTTTTTCCTCCTCTCTTCTCTTCCCTTGCAGCTTTGGAGCACATGGGAGACCATTGGAGGTTGCGGAGACAAGGCGGATCAACCCCGACGCAATTCTGGTAACGCCCTATGTTGAGTATCCTCTCTTGGAAGTTGTATTTAGTTGTGTTTTTCCATTGTGACCAAGGAGAAGGGTTAATTTTTGTATGCCCACCTTCTCCTTGGGATTTCAACCTAGATTTCAGGTTGTAGGTGGTAACCTTAAACCCCTGACCTCTACAATTGACTTGAAATGTGGAAAACCAAAACCATAAGTTTGGAAAATAGAGAGAAACCCAAAATCTCCACTATAGACCAACTAAATTCAAAAACAAAGCGTAATCGAACCTTCCTAGAAGTGTCAACAACCTCCCTTTGAAATTTCAGTTCATTTGAACCTTTCCCGAGCTTCGGTGGCCGAATCTTAGTGCTTATTTGGGCTCTCTGGTTTGGCTGCTGAAGGCAGCCTAGGCCAGCCTAAGAGGTCACAAAAGCCCATTTGGCGAGCCTAAGAGGTCGTTGAACCAAAGTTTTATATGAACTCAGTTGACTTCTCGTCATCGAGACTCATTGGACCAAACCCTGAGGTGCCAAACTATTTGGCACACTTTTGCACTTTTCGTCGCGATGAAGGGTCACCGAGCAGCTCCCTTGGTCCAATTTGAGAAATTCAAATGGGAATGCTTGCATCTTAACTAACCACACGTGTTTGGCCTATTTCTGGGACAAATAGGCTTATCATGCAAAATTTGACCTCTCAACCTGGATGTTGGATTTTCTAGACTTGGCCGACCAACAGGAGATTTTGGGAAAACAGGTGTTTATAGCCCCCAAAACACTCCTCTTAGCTCTAACCATCATATTACATGTGTTTGGATGCTAATGGTAGTTGTGGAGAAGATATAACCTTCATTTGTGATGAAAAGGCATTAGTGAGGTACTTCTTGCATAGTTCTTTTGGGTATACTATTGGCTAAGGCATCCTGGTGCCTCGTAGACATGTTTATGATGAATGGACTATGTTAAGATGTTTTAATATGTTTGATGTGGAGTTTGGTGCCTGTGTGCCCAACTGGTCTTACCTCATTTTCCAATGAGACTATAAATGCCCTATTTTCCTTATAGTACCATAAATATAGATTTACTAGTTGCATGTGCACTTTGAGTTACTTGGTAGAGTAGATTATGGAACTGTGCACATATATTTGATGATTTGAATATATGTCTGTGAAGCATTGTATGATGTGTTAATAAATTGATTTGAATATGGATGTTGCATATGGTCCTTCCGGTTGTGATAGCCTAGTCTAATACCCCACATGATACCCTTGGGTTTAGACTAACACCTGAGATATTTGATTTTATAGCCGTTATAGTCCTATGAGAGGACCCTGTGATCGTACCCAAGCTGAGAGTGAACCCACATAGGGAGGCCGGTACCGTCTTGAGGATAATGGTTACCCAAGGATCTGAACGTTGGTGTATCGCAAGGATCCGCACGTTGGTGTAAGCTTGGGAGACAGTAAGACCATTATATATTTTCTGTTGGATTTTGAATATGTAAGATTCCCTGAAGGAATTAACATGTGGATGTGAGCTTTGGCCGCGGGCTCGTGATCAAAAATGAATTGGGGGATTGTGCCTCCTAGGTTGAAATCCCTTAAAATTATGTTGTACACATAGAATAATCCTATCCCTTAGTCCGTTCATACGGGGGATGCTTTCAAGATGCTAGAACATCCTGGGGCATATTCAGGTTGCTGGGACACCTCAGATAGAGATTGGGATCACGTGGGAACTTACGATATTTCACCTTCCATAGAGCGTTTGCCTTTCACTTGCATTTGCATATCTTTGTTGATATTTGTGTGACATCCCAGTGTATTAAACACTTGGCCTAATTTTCACATAAATCTACGCATATAGTTGTAGATTTATTGACAGCTGAGATATACTCTGTGAGAATGGAAGAAAACGTCAGATTGTGTATATGTGTAGTTATAGGTCCACATTGTTCACCACTAGCACATATAGTACTTATTACACATTGTACACTTATCGTAGTGAATACACTTCATTGAAGGTTCTCTCATTTTGGCTTCCAACTTATGTGTGTCGTATATATTTCAGGTTCAGGAGCTTAGATGCGAAGAGAGAGACTAGAATGGGTAGCGTACTCTGGTAGAATCATTGAAATAGTCTAGGAATAGACTTTTATTTTCTTAGATTTGGATTATTTCAGCTTCGGTAGTATTAGTTAATTTTATCGTACTAGAACTGAAATTAACGCCGCTTATCTTTTGACCATTGTTATCCACACTCATAGAAATACGGGGTCAAGGTTACGAATAAATCCAAAAATCTCGGAAATTGGCAATTTCTTGTTTGGTTTGTGACAAAAAATGGTATCAGAGCCTAAGTTCTTCTAAGACTTAAATAACTTGTTTAGGATTTGTATAGGATCTCAAGTTAGAACCTTATAGGTTAACCTTCGGTTAAGCTGTGTAAGCGATACGGGAATTAAGTATGAGTAGGATGTGAGTTGGTGAGGTACGTATGATTATTGGTTGTGCACCCTATCCAGTACTCCGGATGGACAATTCGGAATAACTAGCCTACTATTCCTGGGAGTTCTGAAATAGCGGCTACTTGGGTGAAGTCTTTGTTAAGTATTGGATTATCGTGTTCTCTAGGATGTGATGATCTAAGACTTATGATTGCTGATTGAAATAATTTAAAATTACCTGGAACAGCAATGCTGAGATATTTTCAAATTTTAAAGCCAATGTAGTTGCAAATGCAATAGGCTGAGAAATTTGACAAATTTACAGAAATTGGACTTCTATAATTAAATAAGAAGGTTAATAAATTATCTAATTTATATCTCACCAATTACTATTGTATTAATATTTTTATATACTTGTTTGGTTGTTTTGGATCCAAGTCTGGTCTGGTACTATTCATATCAGACCCGGGCCAAGACCCACATCTGATTTAGCTTCCTTAAAATTTTCATATTTGGAGTGATTTAATGTGATGATTTGGCTTCTAAAACTTATGAGAAAATGTGCATTTAAAATTTTTTATTTTTGGACCCCTGGTAGGCTTTGGCGACCAGTTAGGCCCGCCAAACGGCAGGCCAAAGCCCTAGCCGGGCCTTATATATTGTATTTTTGGGCTGTTTTCTTCATTTCTTCTCCTCTTTTTCTCTTGGCTGCTTCTACCAATCTCTTCTAACTCATTTCCTTGGAAAATCGAGACCTTCAAACTCCATTTCTCGTGAGGTAAACTCCTTCCCTTTCTTTTTCCTTTTCATGTTGAAATCTTGTGCATTTTCAAAACCTAGATTTCCTTTTCTTCCAAATCTTTGTACAACCATGCTTATATCTCTGAAAAGCAAGAAACCTTCTAAGAAAACCAAATCCCCGAGGGCATTCACCTCTAGGAGAGAACCCTCACTCGACGCTTTTATGGTGGAGGACATTGAGTCTCTTTCTGAGCCTGAACCTGAACCCTAGGCAGTTCTTCCTGAGTTTGTCGATATAAAGATAGTGATAGAGAGACCCACTGTGGAGATCAATGTGGAGTCTTATGGTGTTCCAGCCCTCCTTAGAGCCGTAGGTTGGCAACCCATTATGAGTTGGGGCGGTAAAGTCTCCGAGATCCTCACATGGACCATGTACGGGTGCATCACTATGACCAACCTTGAGTCTTACGGTGTTCCGGCCCTCCTCTTGGACCCTGCATCCTTGACTTCTAGCTTGTTTCTTCACTCATGCATGTTCCTATGAAAAATGAACTGAGCATTGTCCTTGAGCTTTCCTTTTCTGAGCGCCTCGATGTGACCCAGGTTCTAGGTGGATACAATGCCACATGGAAAAATAGCAATGGCCTTGCCGCCACCAAACTTTGCTCTGCCTACCGGATTTTGTATGCCATCTTCCTTCATTGCGTTTATCCCCACTCTGGTAACACCAGTGAGGTGTCACTTCCTTCATGGCCTGAGTACTCTACATGGTGGTTACTGGTTAGCGCCTCTGCCTTCCCTCTCTGATGTTTGGCCACGTCATTAAATTCATTAGGTATTCACGGAAGGGCGGCTTACCATTTCCTTGTTTGATGTGCGTCGCGGCCAGGCACTGGGGGATTGTGTTGGGTTGTCCCGACAGGGTTTTGATTAAGTGGTCTTTCACTTTCATGAACCTCTCTTTGATGGGACTTCCTCGATACATGGATGAGCTTCAATAGCTGCATCATCATCCAGAGAAGCAGCAGCAGCAGGATTTCGAGCCCCCTCAGAAGCAGATGGATCAGTCGCACCGGCACCTGGACCGGACTTCGTTCCTAGGCATGGACTTTCTATTGAGGCAAGAATTGCTACCGTGGAGAGGGCTAATTTGAGAGCCCTCATGAGGATGAGGACTGAGGCTGCAGTTGAACATCGCCGAACCAGGAGACGAATGTCCCGATTGTAGAGGAGTGTGGATGCTACCCTCTGCTTCCTACAGGATACTTTCGGTTGTGGACGAGTGTCGGATGTTGTGCCTCTCTCTAGCATGCCACCACCACCTCCTCCAGAGGATCGTCCTTACCCTTGTTTTTCTTATTTCTATAGCAGTGTAGAACGTTCAGTTCTTTTGGCTATTTTTCTTCTTGTAACGTGTTTTACTTTCAGTTTGGCTTGATCAGATTGTATGTTTTTGGGTAGCCGTATCAGCCCCTCCCCTTTATGTAATGAACTAGTGTGCTTTCCCTTCTGTGTATGCCTGTAATGATAATGATATTGTCTTAGTATTGCATTCTCTTGTTTGTGCACATTCATGTAGTTCCCTACCTTCGCCTTTAGGACTCCCTAGAGAAATTTTGGGGACTAAATTCTCTTAAGGGGGTTAGACTGTAAGAACCTGAATAATCAACCCTAATTAATTAGGATTAGTAACCAGGTTTAATTTGATATATAGTGAAAACAAATCTCTAATAAACAAGATTAGTGCTCATTTGGTCCCTTGCCTCAGGAAGTTAAAACACATTAGGAATCACATTCGAGGTCAAGACTAATTAGGAAGATTAATCTATTTTATGTAGCCAACCTAGTTAGCAGAGACCTTAGAGATTAATCTAAAATAAAATAATTAGACTAGATAATAAACCATATCTGACAACCCTAGAGATCCATCTCAGACCCACCAGTAAAAGCCCTCTAGCAGAAGTTGAATTGGTGATCAATTGAAATGTAGGATCAGAAACCCCGTTTTGCCTTTACTACTGAACCTATTCCAAACGTAACCTGTAAAACCTATAAATAGGAGCCTTAGATCATTTTCAACATTTTTATTCTTCTTCTTCCTCTCTTCTTTTCTCTTGGAGCTTTGGAGCGCATGGGAGACCATTGGACATTGTAGAGACAAGGCGGATCAACCCCGATGCAATTCCAGCAATGCCCCAAGTTAAGTATCTTCTCTTTGAAGTTGTATTTAGTTGTGTTTTTGCATTGTGACCTAGGAGAAGGGTTAATTGTTGTATGCCCTCCTTCTCCTAGGTATTTCAACCTAGATTTCATGCTGTAGGTGGTAACCTTAAACCCTTGACCTTTGTAATTGACTTGAAATGTGGAAACCAAAACCCTAAGTGGAGCAAATAGAGAGAAAACCCAAATCTCAACCATAGACCAACTAAATTCAAAAACAAAGCATAAGCGAACCTTCTTGGGAGTGTGAACAACCTCCCTGTGAAATTTCAGTTCATTTGGACCTTTCCTGAGCTTCGGTGACCTGTTCGACGCGCCGAAGAGTCCGTCGAATCTCAGTGCTTATTTGAGCTCTCTGGTTTTGCCGCCAAAGACAGCCTAGACGAGCCTAATAGGTCCCCGAAGCCCATTCGGCAAGCCTAAGAGGTCGTCGAACCAAATTTTTAAATAAACCTAATTGACTTCTAGTCTATCGAGACTCATTTGGATCAAATCCGAGGTGCCAAACTATTTGGCACACTTTTGCACTTTGTGCATCGAAGGGTCACCAAGCACCCCGCTGAGCAGCTCTCTTGGTCCAATTTGAGTAATTCAAATAAGAGTGCATGTATCTTGTCAAATCATACATGTTTGGCCTATTTTCGGGACGAATAGACTTACCATGCAAAATTTGACCCCTCGACTTGGGAGTTGGATTTTCTAGACTTGGTCAACAATAAGAGATTTTGGAAAAACAGGTGTGTATAGCCCCAAAAAACTCCTATTAGCTCTAGACCATCATATTACATGTGTTTGGATGCTAATGGTACTTGTGGTGAAGTAATAACCTTCATTTGTGATGAAAAGGCATTAGTGAGGTACTTCTTGCCTAGTTCCTTTTGGCATACTATTGGCTAAGGCATCCTGGTGCCTCTTAGACATGTTTATGATGAATGGACTATGTTTAGATGTTCTAATATGTTTGATGTGGAGTTTGGTGCCTGTGTACCCAACTGGTCTTACCCCATTTTCCTATGAGAATAAAATTTCCATGTTTTCCTTATAGTATCATAAATATAGATTTACTAGATGCATGTGCACTTTGAGTTACTTGGTAAAGTAGATTATGGGACTGTACCCATATGTTTGATGATTTGAATATATGTATATGAAACATTGTATGATGCATTAATAAAATGGATTTGAATATTGATGTTGCATATGGACCTTTCGGCTATGATAGCCTAGTCTAATACCCCACATGAGACATTTGACTTTATAGACATTATAGTCCTATGAGAGGACCCTGTGATCGTACCCAAGCTGAGAGTAGAGGCTTTTACAGTCTTGAGGGATGATGGTTACCCAAGGATCCACACTTTGGTGTAAGCCTGGAAGATGGTGAACTATCCCAAGGATCTACAGGTTGGTGTAAGCTTGGAGACAGTGAGACCAAGTTATATTTTCTGTTGGATTTTGAATATCTAAGATTCCCTGAAGAAATTAAAATGTGGATGTGAGCTTAGGCCGTGGGTCTGTGATAAAACATAAGTGGGGGGATTGTGCCTCCTAAGTTTAAAGCCCTTAAAACTATGCTGTACACATACAATAATCCTATCCCTTAGTCTGTTCATACGGGGGAAGATTTTAGGTTACTGGAACATCCTGTGGCGCATTCAGGTTGCTGGGACACCTTGGATAGAGATTGGGATCACGTGGGAACTTACGATATTTCACCTTCCATAGAGCGTTAGCATTTCACTTGCATTTGAATATCTTTGTTGATATTTGTGTGACAGCCCGGTATATTAAACACTTGGCCTAATTTTCATATAAATCTACGCATATAGTTGTAGATTTATTGACGGCTGAGATATACTCTGTGAGAATGGAAGAAAACTTCAGATTGTGTATATGTATAGTTATATCTCCACATTGTTCACCACTAGCACATATACTGCTTATTACACATTGTACACTTATCGTACTTGTCTCATAATGTTGGAACATGAGTGAATACACTTCATTGAAGGTTCACTCATTTTGGCTACCAACTTATGTGTGTCGTTTGTATTTCAGGTTCAGGAGCTTAGATGCGAAGAGAGAGACTGGAATGGGTAGCGCACTCTGGTAGAATCATTGAAATAGTCTAGGAATAGACTTTTATTTTCTTAGATATGGATTATTTTAGCTTCTGTAGTATTAGTTACTTATATCTTACTAGAACTGAAATTAACTTCCGCTTATGTTTTGACCATTGTTATTTACACTCATACAAATACGTGGTGAAGGTTACGAATAAATAAAAAAATCTCAGAAATTGGGAATTTATGGTTTGGTTCGTGACACAAGTGTATGAACATCACAATTGAACTCAAAAAAATAATATATTTCAACTAATTAGGTCAATATATACTTGTGTGTTAAGTTTCAGTCATAGAGGACAAGTCTGGGTGTCTCGACACACCTTTCGGTGTACTAAAGTTAGCCATAACGCACCGAAATGGTCTCGGCGGACTTTCCTAGGACCATGAAATCCCCAGAATCCTCGGTGCAATGCTCTGCAAACACCTCGACGCGCCGAGCAGAAATTCTAGGTTGACACCCCTACACTAAAAAGGTCATATCTCGGTGTGTATAAGTCGGATTTGCCTCAAATATATCTTGTTGGATTCCTAACGAACAGGGGAATCCAATAATACCAAATTCGAAACACTTTGAGCTCGGTGGAATCCTTACTGAACCGAGAAATTCATAATAATTTTTCTGGGTTGTTCTGCAAACAGTTTGACGCACCGAGAAGATCGCCGAACCACGAATCTGGTTAGTTTTGGTGGTTCTCAGTCTCATACAGCCTCATAAAAAAAATATACAGTAATGTATCATGCTTAACATATAATTTCACATAATGATCAACCATTTTCATACTACAATCGTCATCAAAACAAAATTAACAACAACAAGCACAAAAATAAAGGATGAACCAACATCTAATCAATTTGATGAAAGAAGGTGTCCTTGTGCAACAAATTCTTTGAAACAACATATTAAACTTGATTACTTACCTTGAGAAGATGGAAGATAATGCAAATCAAAGCAAATCCAAGCTTCAAGTTCTCCTTCTTCAAGCTCCTTCAAACAAGCAAAACTTCAAGGTAAGGGTTTAGAAGCCTTCTCCAAACGAAATGGACAACTAAGCAGAAACCCTTACCTCTTGCGTTTGTGTCCAATGAGGTGTCTCAAGGAGAGCCCTTGATCCCTAACCAAAACAAATCTAACGATTGGATGAGAGACATGTGTAGGAGTTTGTAGAACCCTCCACACACTATGTCTGCCAAACAAATCTAAGCCCCTGAATCAAAAGTAAAGCATCTAAACCACACACATCACAAACACAAAAGCAAAAAGCAAAAAGCAACCAAACCTTTCATCAAAATTAAATGTGCCCTACTATGGTGTGTAACGCCTCATAAATATGGCGATCCACAATCAATTGCAAGGCACGATTAACCCCGTGGTTAATCCAAGCAAAGGCAAACAAACATCAAGATGGTTAATAAAATCAAGCACGCATAATTAAAAAGTTCAGGCAGTTAGAACTTACCCTCCTTAAGAAAATTTCGTCCTCGAAATTCTTCTACCTAACGGAAAAAGTTAAGGACACTTACCTTGAATATGTTCGTGAGAGCTTACTCTTGCGAGATTGAAATTGTACCTTCAATTACTTCATTTTGTTGTTGTTGTTGTTGTGCTAGGTTCTGATTCAGTTGACAATGGAGTTCGGGTACACTTTGTTGATTTCCTTGTGATGAAATTTGCCGATGTTTCTCTGGAAATTGAAAATCTTGTTGATGGTGTCCATACCGTCCACAGTTGTAGCACTTTATATTTGGAGTAATGCGTGGGGCTTTTATTGATTCTTTGCCTTTCGTCCTTTCTGCAATTCAGCTTGGTAGTTTCTGAATTTCCTTTCCTTCTTCTGATCTCGAATGTCTTGAAATTCTCATATATCCTTTTCTACTTTCCTTGCACAGTCCACAACCTTGCGGTATTCCATGAATTCTCTCACAATCAGTAGGCTCCTAATATTCGAATTGAGATCGTTTAAAACCGGAATGCTTTCTTCTCATCTTCGCCCACTGCATACTTGGCAAACTGTGATAGTTCTGTGAATTTGGTTGTGTACTCCATCACTGACATGCCACCTTGCTCGAGCTTCATGAACTCAAGCTCCTTCTCTCTTCTAATCGTCTTGGGAAAGTACTCAAGGTAGAAGACTTCTTGGAATTTCATCCATGAACTGACGAAGCTGATCTCTAGTACAGGCTTCCATTACCTTCGAGCCACTCCTTCGAGCATGAAGGATGCGGAACTAATCATGTTCAAATCTTCTACTACCATGACCTCAAATATGTGCTCTATTGAGTCAATCCAAGCATGGGCTGCAACATGATCGGTTGTTCCCTTGAAAATAGTCGGTCCTAACTTCTTGAAGTTTCTGATATCGGTGATGCTCCTCTGCCCACTGTTATGGAGTTGAGCATGCTGTCGCTGCATCATAGTGATCATATCACCCGTAGCTTGATATATGCCAGCCAGTAGCGGATTGTCTACATTATTTTCCTTAGGTGGACTCAGACCTGCATGTCGATCTCTTCTACCGGCCATTGTAATTCGCTCTAACTACCTGTGATTGAGAAGATAACATCCGCTTTTCCCATGAGTTAAAATTTTAGTTTGTTAGTATTCAACATTAAACATTCAACACAGAGAAAACTTAAGAAATATCGGCACCTTGAAAACTTTTAAAACATCATCATATCAAAAGCTTATGGAATTGATTAAAAACAAAAGACTTAGGCTCTGATACCACTTTTGTCACGAACCAAACCAAAAAATCCCAATCCTAAGATTCCAAGCTTAATTCGCAACTCTCACCCAAAACAAAACTTGGGAGTGGAAGCAATATTAAACCAAGGTTGTTAAATCAAAAAGGAATTGACAAAAGATAGAATTATGGAAAATTAGTATTCTTAGAGTAATACTCATTACAACAACCTTCAAAGGAAAACAGTGGAATTCAACATTAGTCTAGTGTGGATTCCACATAGACCGATCCATCCTTAGGGCAAGATGTCATAACAAACCATCCCTCTCTAAACAGGGTCATACCCAAAGATAAGATCCTTTCTGTCTAGTAATCGTTAAGTGTCGGTTCCTTGTAGGATCTCAACCGTGCTTCCCAAGGATGGTCACATTGAACCATCCTACAATATATGGCGGTAATAGTTGATTATTCTATGTTGGCAACATAGTTTCAAGGGGTTTCAACCTATAGGACACAATCGCCTCACCTAATTGTTTATCATAGGAACGAATCCCAAGCCATCACCGAGAACATCCTCAGAGAACCACACATTACCGATCATCTTTCAGATCTCACTCACATGATTCGGATATTAGGTCTTATTAACATGAGTTAACCTCACCTATCATCTTTCCACATGTCTCTTGGATCATCACCTTGGACGAATCCCTCACCATGGGAGAAAACAAACTACTGGTCTTTTGGGATGATAGTTCCTCAACCCGCATAAATATAAGTCTCCTCACTTATTATGATTTCCAAATCATAATATTCTCATGTAATAATATTGAGTTCCAGAAATATGAACTCCGAAAATAGGGTATTTCTCATAGACCAAATCCATGGTCAAGAGCCAATGCAGTGCAAGTGATGAGGTGCACATTAACTAAGCATTCATCTTTAGTGTACAAGGTGTAATAACAACCACTAAGCATTTAATTCATAAATCTCACAAGTAATACAAATCATAGTTTTGAGCAACAAGAAATGGGTCCATAGACAAGCAAATATATAAAACTAACTAGCAATCACTTTTAATGCATCGGATATATTATCAACTATAAGTATATTAATCGTCCAAAACCTAACATTCGTGTTTCATAAATGCATGGAATGGGACCATGAAGAAGAAAGTGTATGAACGTCACAATTGAAGTCAAATAATACCGTATTTCATCTAATTAGGTCAATATATACTTGTGTGTGAAGTTTCAGTCAAAGAGGACTAGTCTGGGTGTCTCGGTGCACACCTTTCGGCGTACTGAAGTTAACCTCGGTGCACCAAAATGGTCTCGGCGGACTTTCTAGGGACCATGAAATCCCCAGAATCCTCGGTGTACTCCTTGGCGCCGAGCAGAATTTCTAAGTTGACATCCCTGCACTAAAACTGTCATAACTTGGTGTGTATATTGTTGGATTCCTAACGAATAGGGGAATCCATCAATACCATAATCGAAACATTCTGAGCTCGGTCGATTCCTTGGGGAACCGAGAAAGTCATAAGAAGGTTTCTGGGTTGTTCTGTGAACAGTTAGGCGCACCGAGAAGGTCGCCGAACCATGGATCTGGTTATTTTTGGTGGTTCTCAGTCTCATACAACCTCATAAACAAAATATGCAGTGATTTAACATGCTTAACTTATAATCTCACATAAGGATCAACCATTTTCATACTATGATCGTCATCAAAACAAACTTAACAACATCAAGCTCAAAAATAAAGGTGAACCAATATCTAATCAATTTGATCAAAGAAGGTGTCCTTGTGCAACTAATTATTTAAATCAGCATATTAAACTTGATTACTTACCTTGAGAAGATGGAAGATGATGAAAATCAAAGGAAATCCAAGCTTCAAGTTCTCCTTCTTCAAGCTCCTCCAATCACGCAAAACTTCAAGGTTAGGGTTCAGAAGCTTTCTCCCAAGCGAAGAGACAACTAAAGAGAAACCCTTACCTCTCGTGTTTGGGTCCAATGAGTTGTCTCAATGAGAGCCCTTGATCCCTAACAGAAATAAATCTAACCATTGGATGAGAGACATGTATAGGAGTTTCTAGAACCCTCGACACACTATGTATCTCAAACAAATATAGGCCCTTGAATCAAAAGTAAAACATCTAAACCACACACATCACAAACACAAAAGCAAAAAGCAAAAAGCAACCAAACCACTCATCAAAATTAAAATGGGTTCTGTTATGGTGTGTAACGCCCCATAAATATGGCGATCCATAACCAATCGTAAGGCACGATTAACCCAGTTGTTAATCCAAGCAAAGGAAAAAAAACATCTTGATGGTTAACTAAATCAAGCACATAATAACAAATTTCAGGCCGTTGCAGAACACCAAGTCTACGAATCTCCAACCGCGGGCCTCCAAGCGCCAACTCTACAAACGCCAAGAATATTGAGTCTGCGAGGCTTCAAACGTCGAGAATATCGAGTCTGCGAGCCTTCAAACACCGAGAACACCAAGTCTACAAACCTCCAAATGCCAAGTCTGCAAACGCCGAGAACACCGAGTCTACAAGCCTTCAAATGCTAAGTCTGCAAATCTCCAAATGCCAAGTATGTGAGTCTGCAAACATCGGCCACGCCAAGTCGTTCTATTACACATTCTAAGAGCAGGTCTATGATGGAGACTTCGATGCCACAATTGTTGTTGCACAGACGGCTACCTCATCGCTCGGAGGATCGACAATATCACACGATGGACTGGATGGTAAGAGTGCAAATGATTCGGAGTTAGATTAGAACAAGAAACCGTTAGAGCGGAAGAATTTTACAAAACTCCACTCTTAGAATGCTCCAGAATTCATTTTGGAAAATTTCAGTAACAGGTATCAATCTGTCCGGCAAACCACTTGGGGCTCAAGTAGCCCATGCCAGATTAATCGTATATCCTCTACACTATTAGAGAAATCTGATCCGACCACAACCTTTGCTTTTACCGGTTACTAAAATTTTCCAAAAATAATTCTGGAGCGTTCAAATAAGAGTGGAGTTTTGTATAGTTCTTACGCTCTAATGGTTTCTTGTTCTAATCTGACTCCGAATCATTTGAACTGTTACCATCAAGTCCATCGTAGTTATCTTCTATGTTCGTTGCATGAAAGAGCAATTACAGAGAAAATCAAATTGATCCGTGTGAGAACGGTTGTGTTCGCGGATTTATTTGAAAGTGATTTAAGCCAGCGTATGACCGTGGAGATACTCTCAAGGGATCATGACTTCTGCAAAGTTAGTTGAATGCTAGAACTAAAGAAAAGAAATTCTTCAAAATAGAGAAAAATAAAGAAGAGAGAAGATACCTGTTTGAGAGAATCTAAAAGAAGAAAACTCCAACCTCATTGACACCTATATTTGAACGGCATCGAGGATGTACTCGTTATCGGAATAACACTCAGCCTCTTCAACAGATCCGGTTGTTCTTGTAGAAAGGTGTCACAAACCAACCAAAAAATCCCACTTTTTCTGAGACTTCAGATATATTCCTAACTCTCACCTCATATCTCTATGGGAGTGGATCACAATGGTCAAAGCATAAGCAGAAGACTAAAACACTTATAGTAAGATATAAGTAACTAATAATATCAAAACTAATACTGATACAATCTAAATGACGAAAAGTCTACTTCTAGACTATTATTAACATTCTACCAGAGTGCGATACCCAATCCAATCTCTCTCTTCGTGACTAAGCTCCTGAAACCTGAAATACATACAACAACACATATTCTGGAAGCCAGAATGAGTAACCCTTCAATTAAGTGTATTTGCTCATGCTCCAATATTATGAGAAAAGTGCGACAAGTGTAAGATATGTGTATATGAACAGTATATGTGCGAGTGGTGAACATTAAGGTGGAATAACTATAATTTCACAGAATCTGTTGTTCACTCCCATCCTTACTGAGTATAACTCAACGGTCAACATCTCTATAACTATATGCCTAAATCTATATGAAATTAGGCCAAGTGTTTCATACACAAGGCTCTCACACTAATCTCAACAAAGACGTGCAAATGCAGAAGGAAAGAGAAACGTTGTATGGCAATGTGAAATATAGTAAGTTCCCACGTAATCTCAATCTCTATCTAGGGTGTCCCAGCAACCTAAATTCGCCCTCGTTTTACTGCTAAGTGATAGAATTATTCTATATGTACAGCATAGTTTTATGGGTTTTCAACCAATGAGGCACAATTCTCCCACTTATTTTTGATCACGGACCAAAGCCAAGATTTACATCCACGTGCGGATCCCTCAGGGAATCATACATATTCACAATCCAACAGAAAGGGTATTATTATGGCCTGACTATCTCCCAAGCTTACACCAACGTGTGGATCCTTGGGATAGTTCACCATCTTCCAAGCTTACACCAACGTGTGGATCCTTGGGTAACGATTATCCCACAGGTCTGTAGAGGTATACCCTCATTGGGTTCTATCTCAGCATGGGCATAATAAAGAGGGTCCTCTCCCAAGGGTATCACATGGAGTATTAGACTAGGCTTTCACAGCCGGAAGGTCCATATGCAATTCCTCTTATTCAGGTCCATTCATTAATGCAACACACAATACATCATAGACATATATTCAATTAATCAATCACATGGGCACAATCTCATAATCTACTCTACAAGGTACCATAGCACACAACATACTTCTAGATAATTCACAAATTTCATATAAAAGCAAAAAATAAGGCAAACATGTCCATATATGCAAGTGAGATAAGAAAAACTGAGCACACAAAGGCTCTAAACTCTACATTAATCACACTTGAGCTTTCAACCAAAGTCCATCCACAATAGACACGAATTTGAATCATAAAGATGGCTTAACTAACCATTCATCTTAGCAAAGTATGCAAAGAGGTATAATAAGAAACACCAATCCAACCAAATTGAAGGTTATCACCCCACAACCACTACTATTAATGCTCAAACATATATTACATGATGGTCTTAAGCTAATGGGAGTGTTTTAGGGCCATTCATACAAGATTCCCTAAAATCTCTTATTCCTTGACCAAATCTAGGAAGGCTAATTTTCGGTTTGAGGGGTCATATTTTCCATGGAAAGTCTTTTGACTCTGGAAATAGGTAAAACATGTGAGGTTGGTCATAATACATGTGTCCATGTTTAAATCTCCAACATCAGACCAAGGGAGCTGTTCGGCGGGGTCCTTGGCGACCATTCGGCGTGTCGAAAAACACAAAAACGTGCCAAATGATTTGGCATTTCAGGGTTTGGACCGGACGAGTCTCGATAGACCAAAAGTGAACTTAGTTTTTTATCAAATTATTGGGTTCGACGAACTCTTTGGCTCACCGAACAGGGTCTCGGCGACCAATCCAGAGAGCCCAGAAAGGCTCTGAGATTCGGCGGACTGCTCGGCGCGCCAAGCAGGTTGTCGAACCTCGAGAAGGGTCCAAACAGTTTGAAATTTCACCGGGAGGTTGTTCAACCTCCCAGGAAGGTTTGATTATGTTTTTTATTCCAAAATTATTAGTCTACAATGGGGATTTTGGGGTTTCTCTCATTATTCCCAACTTTTAGGGATTTGATTTCCACATATCAGTTGAAATAGGAAGGTCAAGAGTTTAGATCACCATTTAAAGTATGTAGATCATGTAATAATTCCAAGGAGAAGGTGGGCATTCAAAAAATAAACCCTTCTCCACGGTCACAATGCTAAAACACAACCAAACACAACATCAAATAAAGGATACTCAACTCGGGGTGTCGCCGGAGTCCGTAGAAGTTGCTCCATCGTATCTCTAAGGTCTCCAATGGTCTTCCTCCATTCTCAAAGCTCTAAGAGAAAGAGAAGAGAAGAAGAAGAAATGAAAATATGATCTAAGGGTTCAATTTATAGGCCCTAGTGGTCAAGTTGAGAATAGGTTCAGCAGTAGGGGCAAAACGGGGTTTCTGGTCCTAAATTTTCCTACTGAACACCTATACGATTACTATTAGAGGGATTTTCCTGATGGGTCTGAGGAGGGTCTCTAGAACTATCAGATATAATTATTATCCTCTATAGCTATTTTATTTTCAATTAATTGCTAAAGTCACTATTAACTAATCAGGCTGGCTCCCAAAGATAAATTAACTTTCCTAATTTGTTTTAGGGGTTAAGGTTGATCCTACTATGTTTTTATCTTCTTGTGATTAAGGACTAGGTGAGTGATAATCTTTCCTATTAGTGAATTTATTTTACTAGATTTGCAACTAAACCTGAATTCTAATTCAATTATTCAGGTGATTATTTAGGTTCTTACAAAAGGCTCTTGCTATTATATAATATCAGTAAAGGATTCCTAACTCATCGTTCAATGAGAGATTGGATTATGATAAGTGAAAATAACTTTTTAGACTTATCCGCAAGAGTCCTTCAAGAAAAAGGAAACACATGCATTGCCGTGTAAAAACAAGTTCCATAAAGGATACGCATGCATGGCCGTGTGAAAAAAGAAAAGAAAAAAAAAGAGGTCCATAAAGAGGGTTTCATAGGGTACTAAGTAGAAACACCATCAACTAGTGTTACCAACCTGGTTAAAGAAAATATAATAATAATTGCACAACAAAGTTTGTGTAAAATCGAAGTCAACAAATTTTGACAAACTACGACCAAATCGAAGTTCCCTACATGTAGGTTGAGTCATGTTCACTTAAAAGCACAACAAATCGTGCGAGTAAACAAGCCTAAGGGGGCAATTATAGGAACATAAATTTTGGAGATCTAAAATTTCCACTTGGCATGATCTCATAAAGTGGACCCCACTTAAGAATAAATTTCTAAAAGATAAATATGAACTTTTGGCTCAAGTAAAAAGAGAGAAGAATGCTACTTAAGTTGCTCTCAAATGGGTCCCACAAAGTGTTATCTACTTAACTTTTAATTATCTCTAAATTGTGATAAGTATCTGTAAGTAGTTGAGAATTACAGGACTCTGCCCTCTCTACATCTATAAATAGTGGTCCTCTCTCTCAATTAAAGGGGAAAGAAGCCAAAGCGAAGAAGTGCTACTGCCCAGAAGAAAGAATTTCACACCCAAGATCCCGTGGCATGAATCCCAATGCGAGTTGGCACGGATCACGAAGCGGGACCTTCGGGTTCCAAACCATGGAACTTGGAACACAACAAACATGCCAACAATGAAAGTAATATTAACTACCTTTATTAAGCAAACAGAGTGTGGAAGCAATAAATTAAACCAAAATAAACTATGGCTTCAGAAGAGCCTACAATCCACAACTAACTAACTCAAAAAATAATCTTATTACATCGATTCTAAATTATGAACAAAAATCAAAACTAACTAAAATAGCAGTCCAACTCCAAGTCCATCTCTCATGCCACCTTAACCTACAACATGAAAAGGTTACGTGACCTTGGAATGCCCAGTAAGAAATAATCTTGTCATCCATCCTCGAGGGATAATGTCAATCCGAACAAACATACAATATCTTGGTAACCATCATGGAGAGTAAGATCATAGTAATGACATGGAGTGAAGACAATTCATACAACAACATCTCATACTAAACAACTAGCATCACGACCATAGCATCATCATAGTTACATACTTGAGAATCAACAATCAC
>JAUPMG010248473.1:0-20469 GCA_031762675.1 Pachysandra terminalis
CCTAGCTAAGAGAGAATGCATGTAAGTTTCCGGGTGAACTCAGGACAACTGGGTCAATCCCAAATCAATGTAAGTGCCCAAACAAGAAAGGTGAACTCATGACTAATCTGGGTCAATCCCGAACAAGAAGGGTGAATTCAGGAATAATCTGAGTCAATCCCGAACAGAACAAGAGACGGTGAACTCAGATAGCTGGGTAAATCCGGGTAAAAGATGGGTGAACTCAGATAGCTGGGTCAATCCCGAATAAAGAATGAGGTAGTATGGAAAGCATTTATTTTCGCACAACATGTAGTTGTATGATAAGTCATCGTAGTGATGATCGTAGTTTAGTAGCATTCACATTTCATCACCAAGTGATGATCATAGTTTAAAACTATCGCATTACACCACTAAAATGAATCTTACCTCATGCATTGCACATTACAATCTTGTCTGTTGTTTGTGTTTGTGCATGATGTGGTTTGTCTAGAATTTTGAGTTTTTAAGCTTATATATTCTTGAACCTAATCTTACTAGGCTAGTTAGCTCATGCCTTTGTGCAACCATTTTTCAGGTTCGTTAGCCTTGATTGGCAGCTGTGGAGATCGAGGTCTTAGAGGACCTCTCGGTTCGTTGCCTCGGTCGACGAGAGATAACCTGGTTGGGTACAACACTGATAGATTATTGTTTTAGTCTAGAGATAGTCTTTATTTTCTTAGAATTTATTAGATATAGACTTTGTAATATTAGTTACTTATATCTTACTAGAACATTTATTACTTCCACTTATGTTTGACCATTATTATCCACTCTTCCTCCCGGGAAGTGAAGGTCATTATCTGGACCCCTCTGGGCCCAATGGTCTATCGGGTTCAGGTCGTGACAACATGTCCCCAATTTGCACAGTTCAATGAAATTTTGCTTTGTGCTGGAGCCATTGAGGGAGGGAGAATAGGAAGACTATCCCTACACCTCTTCCTTGATCCTTATAGCTCCCCAATCCAAACCTTGAATTGATTATGTTTTGAGAGAGAAACCCAAACGTGAGAAAGATAGAGGAAGGCTGTGGAATCTGAACTCTTAGTTTCAGATTAGAGGAAGAAGAAGAAGAGAAGTACTTGCTAGGAGCTTCCCGTTTTCTTAGCCTCATACGAATTAGAGTAAGTAACTTATCCGGTTACATTTCGTATGATGATATATGGTGAATCATATTCGCATTTCAAGATTTAGCACGTTTCTGTTTTTTGGCATGGATTTGTGATTTCGATGTCTGAGGATTATTCTACATGTGCTAGGATGATTATGATTTTGCCATTGCCATATGAATGTTAAACTTGATTTGGTTGAATTGCATGGATTACAAATCTGCATCTCAGTTTTTATGTTCTATTCATGAAATTGCCGAAATTGTTTGATATTCGTATTGGATTTATAAATTTCAATTAAGATGATTTCATGAGGTTAACGTGTATGATTTAGATAGGGATTTGCCCAGAAAATCAGATCGATACTCTGTTAGAACCCTGGCTATAAGAATTCAGCTAAACAGAGCAGCAACAGTGACTTCGGAATCACTGTCTGCAACAGCCGATTGAACGCACCTGTTGTGCGATCGAGCGCAGTGCACTGCGCTCGAGCACAAATGCACAAAAACAGCATTCCTAGTGTGGACTGAGTGAGGGTTTTGGATGTCTTTTAGTTTGGGCTTATCTAGTTACTTATTGATGAGGATCAAGTGGGTTCTAGGGTCGAGTACCAGCAATGACTGTAACCCACTTGTCATTCGTAACTTTTGCTAACCAATTAGACACACTCCTTAATCGATCTTCACATAGGTGACTAGAGATGTTAATCCTTTTATGTTTGACTATGTTTTTGCATCATAGGGATGTGTATGATGGGTTCTAGTGGATTATTCACGTGTATGGGCGCGATAATAGCTTCTGAGGGAATCTCTCATCTGTGTTCCAGGAGAGGGCATTCATACTATATCCATGTGAAATGTTAAGTCCGCTCAGTTGGTGGGAAAGACAAGGTTGTCTAATCCCGTGGGTCGAAAGTTCTACAGAATAAGTTATGAATCATAGTTGGTTCATAAGGTCTACTGAACCTTGGGTATTGTACACTCTAAATCAGTATATGACGGACTTTGGACCATGGGTTAGCGCCCGGATCAGAGATGGGACAGCCGAATGTTCCTGGGACATACAGAGCTCGAAACCTTCATGAAGTTGCAAGAGGGACGCTTAACATCTCATATAAACCACAACGCATTGCATTTTCTTGAATGAGCATACATTAGGCCATCTGATTGATGATACTTGCGTCATGCTCATATCATATCACATGTTGTTGATTCCTATCGTATTACTGTCTAATCTCGGGTTTTCTTGTCATACATGATGTATGAATTGTTCGACTGGATCATGCTTGCTGAGTATTCAAAACTAAAGCAACTTTCATGTTGCAAGTTGATTTAAAGCGAAGGACGTATGCTGCTTTAATTCATGTTAATTATTTCTTTCTGTATTTGACTGTTGTAGTAAGTCTCAGCTGAAGTCAGTTGACTCATTGTATTCTTTTTTATTATCATTTATGGAATGAATTTTATTTTGCTTCCGCTACTATGTTATGAATTCGTTGAGATCGTTATCTCAAGCCGAGTTGTGATACGAAAATCCGAGGTCTAGAAATGGATCTCGAAGGTCTCACCTCGAGATCCGTGCCATCCCATCTAGGGAATCAGGCTACGGGATCTAGGGCGTGACAGAGGACTAACATGAAGCCTTCTTTTAAGTGTACTCCATTGGAAATGTTATATGCTATTTTTGTGCTTCATCATGAGTTGCATCTTTTGGGCTTGTTCTCTTTTGGCTCTGCCTTTGCTGAATTCTGGTTCTTCCGTAGATTCTTGGGATAATTGGCTTTACTTTTCTCTTGCTTGATGTTCCAAAATTTCCTTTCAAGACCTTTGCTCTGAGTGATTCAGCTTTTTCTCCAATTCTTTTCTTTTCTTGCACCCTGTGATATCTGTAGCTTTAAGGAAAAACAAAATACAAATGCAAAGATAAAGAGATTTTTTTTAATGATTTTTTGTCTTTCTTTAACACTTTTTTTTTTCTTGTTGGAAAGTCATGGATCTATCATCTTTGGCTTCAACATTTTCTCCATATATAAGATGATCAAAATAGCCAAAGTAAACATCTTCAAATGAATAGCAAAAATGTGATTGAACAACATTAAAGAGTTGTAACCAAAATCTTAAGAGTTTGAATTCATCCCCGGTGATTATCAGAGACAAAGTCATTATTTTTTACTCTTGCGAGAATGAAAGAGATGTTCAGCTCGACCTGATCAAGATTGCCAGAATGATACCGGACCAAGCTGTTCAAAGATGTCAGACAAGACGATAACAATTTCCCCAGTGTAAATATTGTTGTGCTTTGCTGAAAGTAACAAGATAATTCCAAACTGATGCTAAAGGTTATTTTCTTCGACTGACTTCAAAAAATTCTCTCAGTTTTGTTTTTTTTTTTTTTTTTGCCTTTAGCGCCTGTTACGGTTTTCACCAAATGCGGCTTCCACATTCTTTTTGTGCAACGACGCTTTTTTAGGTTTTCATCATGCATGTGGTTTCTGTTTCTCAATTATCAAGCTTTTAATTCCGTCATCACCAATCAAAATAGAGTTAAATTGCCTACAATTAAAGATAATCTTGATCAAAAGAAGACTTATCATATAGGACGAAACGAAGGCTAGGTTAGGTTTATGAAATAAAGATAAAGTGGCTCAAAAACAATATTTTTTATGGAATGGGTGAACCTGGGATTGCCCAACTCTAGTACATTTATCTTCTTTTTCCTTGAATTCTCTCAAATATGAAGCTTGCTGCCCCAAGTATATTTTTTTTTCAAATGTGGAACTTTTGCCCCAGTTTTGAATGTTTCCCAATTTCCCTTCCAAAATATTTTGGACTACTAGATTTGTTTTTTTTCAATTTTCACCCTTCTTTTTCCTTTTTTTTTTCTTTCTATTTTTTATTTTCTCTCTCTCTCTCTCTCTCTCTCTCTCTCTCTCTCTCTCTTTGTTGAAACCCAACATCTATTGCCCTAGTTTGTGAATCTTCAAAATAATTTTTCAAAATTCTCATTGATTTTACTTCTTCTTTTTTTTGCCCCAGTGTGGGGTATCCCTTGATTCTACCTCTTTGCCCTAGTGTGGGGTATCTCTTGATTCTATTTCTTTGCCCTAGTGTGGGGTATCTCTTGATTCTATTTCTTTGCCCTAGTGTGGGATATCTCTTGATTCTACTTCGTTTCTCCAGTGTAGGGTATCTCTTGATACTATTTCTTTGCCCCAATGTGGAGTGATCAATCCCAATCTAGGTCATAGAAAAGAAAATATAAAGCTTAAAGGGGTTAAATATTTAGAATAAAATATTTTTTTATTCTAAATTGATTGATTCAAGAAAAATCATCTCGATGCAACTGTGTTGAAAAGAACCTTCTTCACAGTATATGATTTTTTATGATTGGCTTGAATTTTATACAAAAATCTGCTTGATATAACAATATCGTCCTTAGTCTTGAATCTCCCTTTAGAAAAGTCCAACGTCTTGCTTTCTTGTCATATGCTCTGACCATACACCCATAAGGGATTTTTCATGAAAAATGAAAATCCAGTATTGTTCTTTGATTACATCCAATCTAATCTGGCATGAACTCTTTTATCTCCTAAAACTCCAATGATGTTAATCAAATTAAGAAGTATTGACAGTTGAATTTTCTTCAAATTGAATATCTTGATCTTATGAACTTTACTCTCATGCTTGATATTTTTCCATTCAGATTCTCAACAATCTTTCCTTCTCAACTAATTTCACTTTTAGGCAAAATTGACGATCTATGTAAAATGTGGTCCGTACCTAACACTTGGCAAGTCTTGACATGACCGAGCAAAAATATTTATACAATCATTAACTCTTTTGTCTAAAGAATAAAAAAACTCCAATTTTCACCTATTTTGGGTCCTTCTCCGTCCTCAAATCTATGGTCACAGTTTCTTCAATGTTGGGCTACACACCCTTTTCTTCATTTTCAAAAATTTCTTCCGGCTATTATGATTATGATAATATGAAGAAGATGTATGACTCTTTCAAAAAAGAACTTTTTTTTTTTCCCCTTTTTTCTCTTTTTTTTTTCTTTTCGAACCTTCTTAAATTGCTTTCCTCAAGGTCGAAGGTTCATTAAAACGCTGAACCTTGAGAAAAGTTGATACAATTACCAGCATGGAAATGGTCCTCCAAACTATGAGGAGGAGATGATATGATTTCTTCTAGGCTGTCTAAAAAGTGACTGTACCTTGAAATCTGCAGCTACAAAAAGTTCATAGTATCTTAGAAACAATGATGATGATGTGAATGCAGTGATGTATGAATGCTATGAGTGATGCCAAATGATGCAATTAAATGTTGATGCCATAATGGAATGCAATGAACAAAACCAACTTTTGGGCGGCTTACAGCGAACTCTCCTAAAAGAGGCGAAAGAAAGAAGTATCCAACTTCTAGCCGGCTTACAGCGAACTCTCCTAAAAGAGGCAAAAGAAAGAAAGAAAGGTCTAGCTCCTAAGAGGCTTACAACGAACTCTCGTAGAAGAGGGACAAAAACCTACTTTTGGGCGGCTTACATCGAACTCTTCTAAAAGAGGCAAAAGAAAGAAAAGATATGAATTCGAATGATGTAATGATGTGATAAAAGTGGGTGAGCTGTTCTCTCGGCTGAATCTTAGGAGAACACACTCGAATGTAATGCGTAAAATGATACGATGAATCTGCGAATGACCCTCCCAGCTAAATCTCAAGAGAGCACACTCGAGGAAGAAGAAACGAATGATTTTTCCGGCCAAATCTCATGAAAACACATCCGGAAGCGAACAACTTTCCTGGTTAAATCTCAGGAAAACATACTCGGGGGAGAAGAAAACGAATGATTTTTCCAGCTAAATCTCAGAAAAACATATCTGGAAGCGAACAGCTTTCCCAGCTAAATCTTAGTTGTCCAAACAAAGTTTCCAGATGACCAAACAAAGCTCCTTTGAAACCAAGTCAATGTACCAATATACTTTAGGTTTTTAAAGGCTATCTAGTGTTATACTTTATGACACATTCCTCTGTTAGAGGCAGCCCAACAGATTCGCGTGATGATGCTTGTGCCTTCCTTGGGTTAGTAGTGGTCAGAATTTTCATGAAGAACATGGACTGACATTAGGACTAAGTCACCCATTGACAAAGTGAGAAACTCTAAGATTTGCTTATTACATTAACAATATTTTATATGCTTTAATTTTAAAAATATAATGATTTGTGTAATGATAAATTATTAATATTAAATTTTTATGAAAGATAATAAATAGTTGATAGAAATGTTTAACATTAGCATAGGTAAGTAAAAATTGAATGTTTAAATCTTCAGTGAAGGGTAGAAATATCATCTCTCATGCTACAAAAATTGAATGATAGGAGCACTTTTCGTCAAGTGCTGAGAGGGAAAGTTACTAGCGGGTAGTCTCTGCAATTAGTATAAAACCTCGAGAGGTGTAAACTGGAATATCATAAAACGTGAGGGTTTGTTCTGAAATAATCAAATAGTTGAGGGTAGAAGTGGAATTTACCCAATAGTAGAAGACTCGAAGAGAACTGTTCATTCATGGTTTTTTATGGACAGAAGAAACTAAGAAGAAGAAGGAGAAGCCTTTTTGGGTAATGGCCTTCGAGACCTACGCATCTCGAAACTCTGAAAAAATCTACACTGACGTGCTTGCAGAAGCGAGGCAAGCTTGCTACAAGGTACTCCTTGTCCTTTGTTTCTCTTTTTCGTTCTGTTGAAGAGGGATTTTTTTTTCCCAAATTGTTTCACTCAAATGGGGTTTATTCCCTTTAGGTGAGAGATGATTTTTATGCTTGTTTGGAGAAGGAATCAAACAAGAAACCCACTGAAGTAGCTTCTGTTGGCCTCCTCTATCCGCTTGAATGCAAGAAATCTAGAGCTGAATTTGAGAAACAGTGTCGACCCACATGGGTAATCATAAGCTTCATTACTGTTTCTTTATTTATTTATTTTTTCTTTTGAGGTTCTTTGAATGTAGTGGAATTATCGGATTGTTGGCATTTGAACTGCAGGTGAAGCATTTCGATCGACAGTATTGTGCGAAGAAAAGGGTTCAGAGGCTTTTAGACAATGATGGGTCCAGGAGAGGTCCGATGTCGCTCCCACAGTCTTCCACTTTCAAGCCTTAATTCATTAAATTTGTGAATATCTGCTTCTCTGCTTAGTGGGTTTTTGATGAATTTTCAGTTATGTGATTACGAAGTGTAATTTCGGTTTCCCAATTAGATTGGTGACCGTTAAAAATTGGAAATTTTGTATGTCTAGTTGGTTTTCACTCTAGTATATGTAATGCCCTTTGAATTGTTCAGTTTTTTGATGAATTTGCGGGTAGTAATTCTCACAATGTAAGTTGATTTTCAAATTCAAGCATAAGATTCGAACAAATGTTCTCGTGGGGTAGCTTTGTTGAAGCCCATTGACCTTTAGGATATGAAAACAAGCAAATTTTCCAGTAGTAGATGAAATGAGTGGTGTGCTTATTAGGTTGCATTGATCCATTTTGACAGGCCTTTAATGCTTAGTCTACATGGGAAGGTGAGTACTAGGTTTGGGTGAGCTATTGGTTTTGATATATCTTAAGGAATCCAATTATGTTATTAGCTTTCAAAGCTTGAGTCATGTAATGCGATATCCTGCTTAGATGTCTTCTAGTTCATAACAAACTGTAGTGCTTCATTTTTGACAAGATCATAGTTCAGGGTTTATAGAACCATAGTTCTTTCTCTTAAAATATGAGCCGGGAAGCAGTTAGGACATAATTTTGTAAACAGGGTCATCATCTTACATGTTAGTCTTCAATCCATATCTATTGAAACAAACACTAACATTCTATATTTGAGCGCAATTGATTTTTATGCTTTTACCTGTTCATTTACTTATTTGATGAAAATATTCTGTGGGATATGATGCCAACCTATCCAGATTGAATGGAAAAAGGGAGCTGCTGGAAATAATGCGGGACATGTTAGCCTGATGATCCTTTGGGTGTTGCCATGGTTTCCAGAGCTTAACCCAGATTATTTTTCGGTTAAAGGCAGTGTGATGCGTCATCAATTTATTCAGTAGTATAGTTGATTTCTCTTGTTGGATAGACTGCTTCATCCAGAAATATAATCAATCTCTTCTTTCTCTTCTTATCTTTGTTCTTATTTTCCCTATATTTATCTTTTCTGCAATTCTAATTTCTTTCTCATTTAATCAATTATAGTACTCTGTTCTCTTCTTTCCTTTCAAAAGCGAGCGAAACTAAACAATTTATTGCATATATTGTGATATTCTTCCCAATGAATCACCATGTTCAGTCTCTTTATAGATCTCCAACACTAATGTCTTTTTTAATTCCTCTAAAAGTGAAACCAAAAATGAAAGTCTTCTCCTTGAATTTGTCAATAATGGAGCCCAAATTTGTGCATGTATGTTCTCATCTTCTCAAATCTTCCAACAAATGGTCATCATAGAGCTGTGCCATATAACATGCTCCGTTCCCTCTACTGCGGGTATTGTTGCATGAATAGGGGGCTTAAAATATTCCACAATAAGTGCAACATTTTAAATAGCTCCATATTCTTCTAGTATAGTTTTAGTGTCCATTCACATCCCAGATCCAGGGCATGCTTCTCGAGGTTCACAAGTTATCCTGGATGAAGCTCTCACCTCTCCAAGGGATGGAATACCCGGACAAAGCATAAGAGAAGAAGCTTGGGAACATGAGAATTTTTGAAGATAAAAGAAGAAGCTTGGGGGCAATCATTGAAGCCATCTTGAGTTTAGCCGCTTCATGGGTTAGTGTTCGGCCGGAGTTCAAAGAAATCAGTTGGAGTGATCTTATTAGATGCTGGGAAACTGTGATCCAAATGTAAACCAGATTTCTGGTTTTCGCCCATGGGGAGAGTGACACCAGTTGACTGTTGTTTGTTTTTGTTTTTATTTTCTCTTATCTTTGCTATTGTACTTTTTTTTCTTTGGTTTCCCCTCCTTGTGGAACCATTTCTTCTCTCTTTCTAATAAATTCATCGTTATTGATCAAAAAAAAAAAAAAAAATTCACTACCTCAGTTAAATTCACATTAAAATCCCAATTTAATAAACCTGATTGTTTACATCTAATATAGGCGATACAAAACTCAAGGCTATAATTCTAATCCATAATGAAAACAATCCTCTACCTAGACCACTTCTTGAGAACTCTTTCTCAAACAAGCATGTAACACCTGAAAAATGTTAAATAACGGGGGTGAGCTAGAAGCTCCATGAGTAAAACCACAATGCGGAGGTATTTACTCAGAAACATGGATCTACCTGCTAATAGGAAATAATATGATTAAGATAAGTGTAATAATAGAGAAATAAAATAAAGTAAAGTTTATTACTATCACAATCACAATCACATCCACACCAACCATAAAGTTCTCTCCCAATCTCACCAGATTAGGCTTAATGCATGCTAGTCCATTCTCCTACCACAATCATCTACATGAAGCAAAATGGATGAAGTGAATGGCATGCAAGTGAAGCCACAATTATTCATTTATCAATCAAGAAATAAAGCACATAGTTGCACACACATGAACATGATTATGCATGCTGTTTGGCATTTGTACAGTGTATGTTCACACTAGATCCATCATCAGTCCTCCAAGGTATCCTCTTAATCACCTTGAGCCTCCCAAGACATTGGGACTTTCAGCTATTCTACATGCGTACCGCAATTCTTAGGCCTTTCAACTTACTGGGCGTAGTCTACTCGTTATTTTTGATCACGGGAACGAATCCAGGGCCTCACAAAGAACCTCCCTCGTGAACATCACCAAAGGACAAACATTAATAAGAATCTCACATCAGATGCCATAGTCATTGGCCAATCACATTATCATAATAATACATGGGTCTGTTCGGGTTGCACTCCCCTCACCGGCTCACCTCTAATCACATCAATTTCAGCATTTCTCAAGTGCTCATCACACATACTCAACACATCTTTGGTGCTCATCACATTTCTTAGCACATCTCTGGTGCTTTTCTCACCACATAGCCCTATTGGCTAGGATAAAGTCATATGCAAGACTTAATATGAATTTACCCTTATTATTGGAAACAACAATTCATAACTCACATGCCATACTTAATATTTGCACATTAATACATTCACATTCATGGTCATCATCTACCATGCTCACATAACATCATTCTCAATTCATTGATACTACTTTTCTAAACATACACTTGCTATTGCACTCAATTCACTACCTACATAACATTCCATGAAGTTTTAGAAAACATGCACACATACACTTCACATACCCATTTTATCTCAAGGGTTCATGACATAATATCATAGCATTTAGGTAGTTCAGCATCAATCAGGATTATCACGAGTACTTATAAGTAGAATCCTCATTTCCTGTAGAAGTTTAGGAACCTTCAGATCACACATAACGATGAAGAAGTAGTAATCATTAGTAAATATGTAATTTTATAAAGTATTGAAAAATTATCAGTTGTCGATAGGTCATCTGCAAATTGGGTGGGTTGCTTTTCTCGAGAGCTACAGGGTCTTCTGGGCTTCGTCTGTGGGTGCTGTTGGTCTTCCGACAAAACCCAGAATTCCAAAAATCTGAGATTTTAAAATTTTCGCTTGTCCATTCTTACCAAACTCCTTTCACACACGTTAACAACCCTTAGCATACAAAACATGCAAAAAATACTAGATGAAGTACCACTAAATACACAAATTAAACCTTCATGGTAGTCTACTTCAATTTGTACTAACTTTTTACAACCTTAAAACCAAGAATTTATCCCATCGCTAGTCATAATCGAAGGTTTTTAAACCATGCAAACCCAATGTAGTACATATGCTTCACAGATCTAGAATTGTGTAAGAGGAGATGCTTGGGATTCTAACCAAATAGGACTGGATTGAGGAATTACTCACCTTATTTGCTGATTTTTGCCTCTGGTTGCTGCAAAACTTCCTTTAGACATGCTCCTCTTCCTCTCCTCCATGGCTTGGACGAATTTCCGACTCCCGAAGGTTTCTTATTCTGTTCTCTATCTAGGGGTTAAACTAATGTGTGGCTCACCAATAGATTCTTTAGAGATGAGATCAGAGGTTGGTGGGCGGAACAGGATAGAAGTCTGTCTAATCTTACTGGTTTTAATTTTATGAGAACAGCAGAGGGGATTATCTGTTGAGGAGAGATAGGAGGAGATCTAAGAGGGAAGAGTTGGATCTTATTTTGAAGCAAGAGGAGATTAGTTGGAGACAGAAATCAAGGGGTTACTTGGATTAAGGAAGGTGATGGAAATACTCGTTTTTTTTTCTTCATAAAATAGCTAGTGGGAGATCGAAAGTGAATACTATCACAAATTTATTGTTGAACAGAGAGAGGATTAAGGAGGTGGGTGATATTACGGAGGCTATGATGGAGTTTTATAGTAAGCTGTACACTTCGGAGCAAGATTTGAGTTTCAATCTTAGGAATATTCCTGAGGATGTATTATCTCCTACCTAGAGTGAGTGGTTGGAAAGACCTTTTGAGAGGGAAGAAGTGAAAGGGGTTATTATGGATATGAAGAGAGATAAAGCTCCGGGTCCGGACGGTTATACTTTGGCCTTTTATCAAGATTGCTGGGAGGTTTTCAATGATAATCTGATGGGGGTGTTTGAGGAGTTTTATACGAATGGTGTGATTAATAAGATTACGAATGAGACCTTTCTGGTGTTGATTGCTAAAAAAACTGGAGCTAATGAGCTTAAGGATTTTAGACCCATCAGCCTGATCACTAGTCTTTATAAAATCATTGCAAAGGTGTTGGTAAAAAGACTTAAAGGTGTGATTGGAGGTCTTGTTTCGACGAATCAATCTGCTTTTATCGCAGGGAGGCAGATCCTGGATAGTGTTTTGGTGGCTAATGAGGTGGTAGAGGAGAGAGAGAGGAGTGGTATCCCAGGTCTTTTGTGTAAGTTGGATTGGGAAAAGGCTTATGATAAGGTGGAATGGGGTTTCATTGACTTGGTGTTGAAATGGAAGGGCTTTGGGGATAAATGGAGGAAATGGATTATTGGATGTATTTCTAAGGTCTCCTTTTCTTTTCTTTTTAATGGGAGTGTGCACGGTCAGTTTCAGGCTTCTAGAGGTATTAGACGGGGTGATCATTTTTCTCCTTTTCTTTTTACTCTAGTTGGTGATGTTTTGAGCAGGTTTTTTTCTTTGGCTGAGGGTATGGACCTTATTAGTGGTTTTTTAGTTGGTAGAGATAGGGTGTCTGTGTCCCACCTTCAGTATGCTGATGATGCTATTATTTTCTTTGAGATGGTGGAGGAACAGACATATTGGATTAAGGCCATTTTAAGATGTTTTGAAATGGTATCTGATCTTAAAGTTAATTTGGAGAAATCAACAATTTCTGGATTTCATATAGAGCAGGATCGTTTACAACAGTTTGCGGATTATCTGGGCTTTCTCATCACTACTTTGCCAATTAGGTATCTTGGTTTGCCATTGGGGGATAGTGGTAGATCATTAACATTTTGGGCTCCAATCGTTGATAGGGTGGAAAAGAGATTAGCTACTTAGAAAATAAATTATTTATCTTTAGGGGGTCGGGTTACTTTGATTCAATCGGTTTTATCCAGTTTACCTATTTACTATCTTTCTCTTTTCCGTGTCCCAGTGAGGATTAGTAAGTTGTTGGAGAAAGCTCAAAGAGATTTCCTCTGGGATGGAAAAGATCATAAGAGAGATCACTTGGTTAAGTGGAGTGTGGTGTGCAAGAGCAAAGATGCAGATGGCCTTAACTTAGGTAATATTCTGTATCGGAATTCAGCTTTGCTTGGTAGTGGCTATGGCATTTTGGCAATGATATCGAAGCTTTATGGTATAAGGTAATCGTAAGTAAATTCGGGAAAGGGTTAAATGATTGGGATATTAACCAGTCAGCAAGAATATATGCTCATAGCCCTTGGAAGGCCATCTCTGCTATGGCTCTCTCTTTTTATGCTCTTATCCATTTTGGGGTGGGAAAGGGTTCGAATATTCGGTTTTGGTTGGATTTATGGTGGGGTCAGTCCATTCTTAGTGTCAGGTTTCATCGGTTATTTTTGGTGGTGCAAAATAGGGATGCAGTTGTTTTTGACATTCTTTCTTGGTCTTCCACAGGTTTGGTGTGGAATCTTATATTTAGAAGAGATCCTAGAGATGCTGAGTTGGAGGAGTTGTCAAGTTTACTTGATACTCTGCAGTTTTGTTTTATAGACTTTGAGTGTCCAAATATCCAAGTTTGGTCCTTGGAATCTAATGGTGTGCTCTCTACCAAATCTTTTTTTTCAATTCTTTGGTAGGGAAACTAATTCTGGTCAACCTTTTTTTGTACTTCCAAGTTGTGGAAGGCCAAAATTCCTCCGAGAGTTAGACTTTTTGTATGGACTGTTAACTTATACCGGATTAATACCTATGATATTCTTCAAAGGAGGAAGAGGTTATTTGGCTATTTCTCCACATATTTGTTTTTTATGCAGGAATCAAGGGGAGTCAGTGGATCATCTATTCGTACATTGTGCATTTTCCAGAGAGATTTGGCTACATTTTTTGAGATTTATGGGTGTGGAGTGGGTTATGTTGGAGAGATTGGTTGCATTGTTTAATCAGTGGAGATTTCGTGGATTTGGTTAGAGAGGAAAGATTTTTTCTGAAGCACTATTCTTTTCAATCGTTTGGGGTATTTGGAGAGAAAGGAATGGACGCATCTTTGAGGAGGTATAGAGACTGGTCTTGTGGCTGATTGATTCCATTACAGGGATGGTGGTGAGTTGAGTGGCAGGTAGGCAGGAATTTTGGGCATCTCTATGGATTCAATTACTAGATGTTGGAGTGCTTTGTTACATTCTTCGATGGCTTGTTCAGTGAAAGGGGCGGTCTGTTGTGTGCCGGATGGGGATTGTGTTAAGTTTAATTTTGACGGTTCTTCTTTGGGTAATCCCGGTATTGGTGGGGCTTTCAGGAATTCTCTTGGAGAGGTTATTCATGTGTTTTCGGGTCTGATTGGTAATGCAGATTCTACTACTGCCAAGATTAGGGCCCTGATTGCTGGTCTGAAAGACGCTAGGAAGCTTAATTTGGAGTATATACAGGTTGAGGGGGATTCTTCTTCTGTTATTTCTTGGATGTCAGGTGATGGAAGATTCCCTTGGAGATATGCCCATTGGATTAATCAGGCTTGATTTTTGGCATCTAGCATCTCTTTCTCTCATGTTTTGAGATCTGCTAATGAGATGGCAGATGGGTGGGCTAGAAGAGGAGTGGATAGAGGAAATTTTGCTGCAGGAAAACCTATGGGGGAGGATATTGAGAACCGTGATGGATAGGATTGTGCTGTTTTTTTTTTTCCTTTTTAGATTTTCATGTTTTTTCAGTTTTTTATACTCCTTGTATAGCTGGTTTTCTTGCTTTTCGGATCACATTTCGTGATTACTTGTTAATTCTGTAATCCTTTTGATGATTTATAATAAAATGTTGTTAATGATCATAAAAAAAAAAAAAACAAAACCTATATATATACATCCTATCTAACTGGACTAGGGTAAGAACTAAGGTTTGGGCTTGGGTTTGGTTAACCTGGTGGTAATGGGTGTTTAAGTTGGGCTGGGCTTGTCCTCAACCCAATCCAAGTTTAACATTAAGTTTTGTATTGTGTGCTTGGTCCAAGGATGCCTATTAGGTGTTCCTACCAATCACAGCCTCACAAAGCTACTTCAAGGTTGCCTATTGGTCAAAACTCTAATTATCTTTGGTCTGGCCCTTAATTATATTTCTTTTCATTTTAAGTGATATAAATCCTTATTTTTAGCTTGTAAAAAGTGTTTTTAATTTGATCATCCTCTTTTTACCATATTACCCCTACTGTTGATATTGAAATTACCCTTTTGCCCTTATTATAAATTTAAATTTTTTTCATGTTGCAATCTATCCCCTTAAAATGAATTTTTTCCTTGAAATTTTCAAAACAAGGTTATTATCCGTAATCAATAATTTTTCGAGAACTAAACTATTCATGCATTAACATCCACACATTACCAACCTCAAAATAATTACTAAACAAGGTTTAACTTGAAAAAGCAAGTACCCATGAATTTCAAAGGGTTTAATATAAAGAAACCATCCCCCACATTCATAAGATTTTCAAAGTTGCCACATCATCCCATGAAAGAAAGTATCTATGAGTTCGAAAGGTTTTAAATGTTAACATTATCTGTAATACTACCTAATCCATCCAAATGCTACCAAATAACATCAAATACTATCAATCCAAAATACTGAAATATCCAAGCACATTCATCAAATACTCAAAATGAAAGCACATCTAGATATGACCCTATTCTACCCTGGATACAACATCCTCTCTCCTACTGCCCTGGTCCTGATACCAGCAAAGGTGGTATGGCATCGTCCATCCTGCGACAACTGGTTGAGATGTTGTGCAGGTACAGCATAACCCTCCTGAGAGTAAACTGCACCACAGAGCTGCTGCTCCATTTGCTGCTGGCTAGTCTGGATCTCTGTTGCCCTCTACTCCAAAGCAGTGAGTTGAGTCTCCAATGCCTCGGTCATCGATACTCGACTTACTGAGGGCCTCGCTGGGGCATGCTCCTGTGCTGCAGGTGGCTCCTTTGTTGCTGGCTCCTGCTGCTCGTTTGGCTGCTGCTGCTGCTATTGAGGTAGAGGTAGTGCTCCATGGCCTCTCCGCTGATGTGGGAGTGGATCAAGGCTCATATGGTGGAGATTATTATCTCCCAAGGGTAGAAGAACAATGGCTGCACGGTGGCATATTAACCCCAAAGTGGGCTGCCACTCGAGTCAACAGACAAACCAAGGGAAGAGATCTTTGCTTGGGAGAGCGAATGAAGCGGATGAGGCGCCTCATTTTGATGGAAGGAAGGCACATACGGTGTTCAGTAGCCATCAAATACAAGACCTGGACCATGTGATGAAGAAAACAAAAGGACCTGGACCTTGTAGGCCATGAGTTCAGTATTGTTTCCATGCCGGGGGTACACGTTGTTGATTAAGACATCGTGTAGCACCCGATATTTGGGAAACAAAGCTATGTAGTTAAGGGTATTACCCTTTCTCCACTGGACCCTACGTCCATATAAGAACTCAGTGACATCAGGCTGTGCTGCCGACTCTAGGGTGGGGACCTCATTGGCCTCGACAAATGTGGGCACACCAATCAGAGTAGAAAGAAGGGGAACATCCAAAACTCGGGTCTAGAGAAGTATTAGTGGTTGAGGATTACATATCTTGGAATATAGAAGGGTAGGCTTGGCCTCCCCAAGAAAAAATATTCTCCCAGTCAATGGCTTGGAGACACTCAGAAATCCCATATGGTCGGATGTGGGATCGGACTACCGACCGTTCTAGAATGACGCTGCAGTTGCCGAAAGTGACTGCATCCTTGGGATCAACTCCAGGAGGTGGAACTAGAGTCATCTCACGCTCGGGTGAGCTAGCAACCTCAGTGCTGGTGTAAGGAGTGTTCGACTCGAATGGAGAAGAAGGTAGAGAGGTGAAGGTGATGGAGTGGGTGGCCTTTGAGATGATGAGGCATGAGTATGGGGAGCTTTGTGTGGGTGGTAAGAATTATTCTTAGACCTAACCATGGTGTAAAAAGAGAAGGCAAGCAAATCGAAGGTAGAATGAGTTCAAGCTAAGGATTTGGGAAAACTTTTCCCCAAAGAGTAAAAACCAAGGGAAGGGAGATCTAGGGTTTAGAAGGTCTTAGAGGTGAATAGAGTGTTAGGAAGGGTTGAGTGAATGTAAAAATGAAAAGGGTAAGATAAGAACCCCATTAAGTTGCAGGTCATGCGGTGGTTCACGACCCTTCAACAGACCGACGTGGTCTGCCGACGCTTACCCAATAATAAAAAAAAATTAAATTAAATTTTTAAATAAATTTTTAATTTACACATTTGCATTCTTGTATATTTGTTTTGTTCTTGTCACATGCATACACATCACACAATGGTACCACTAGTACCTATACATTAGTACAAATGTTTGAAATGTCGGGACATGTCCCCATTTTTGGTATGGGGGACACGATATATAGGCAGAAGTCGCTTTAGCTATTTTTTCTACCCTGTTGCCCAAATGTCCCCGACATGTCAGCGACATATAAGGGACATGGTGGAAAAAAAAGAAAAACTGAAAAAATGGTGAAAATAAGATTTTTAATTTTTTTTTTATAATGAAACTTCATATGAGACTAATGTAGAGCTAAATACATTTATATAACCAAAACATGACCAAAGGAAATGCACGTATAGTGAATGATATATAATTAGTCATTCACTAAACATAAGCATTTTTAAATACATTAAATACAATAAAATTGCCCAAATGACAATATATAATTAGATGAAAGAGAAAATACAATGAGGAGACATCACTACATCACATCCATAGAGTGGCGCCCCGGTTTAATGTCATTCTCATCAACCCCATCATCTTTATACTGACCATACTGCATCATATCTATGTAGTGACAGTATTGGGCCCAATCCATAGTTTGATGGTACCATTCCATGTAATAGTAGCCTAAATATTATGTTTAGATATGTTTATATCTTTTATTTAGGCTTTCATTATGGATGACCTCCATTTTTCCATATGTTGATACGTAACCGTACCTTCCCAAATAAATGTTAATCATTACATATGTATGTTGTTTTGTCATATTTTGGGTGATTGAAATATATTTAGTTCTAAGTTAGATCTCATACAAAGTTTCACTTAAAAAACTCTATTTTAATCTATTTGTTTTTCATTTTTTATTTTTCCATGTCGGCAACATGTCCTCGACATGTCCCTAGAGAGGTCCCTTATTATTGGAAACAACAGTTCCTAACTCACATACCATACTTAATATTCACTCATCAATACATTCACATTCATGGTCATCAACTACTATGCTCTCATAAAATCATTCTCTATTCATTGACACTATTTTAATTTCAAACATAGACTTGCTATTGTACTCAATGCACTAACTCAAGTCACTTTCTCCTATTTCTCACTGTTCTAAAATAAGTTATTCTGCATTTTCTTTATTTAATTATTTTTTTTCGAAAAACTTTAGTCGAAGTATTAACAGTCGGAACTGGTAGAAGAAGTGGTAAAAGGGTGTATTTGATGAGAGTAATTCTAACACTCCATGAAATGAGTTTTTCATAAAAGCTTTCAATATTTTATCCACCTTTCTTATTGAATAAGTAACCAAGGTATTTAACGAGTCCATTCTCCACTTATGCTCTAATGTGTCTCCACACCTTATAGATCATCATTCCCTGAGTTGATACCTACACTACTACTCATCTTCACTTTGATGATCAGCTCAAAATGAATTTGAAGTACCAATGATTTAAAAGGCTTGTGGGGCTTACATCTCAATGATTGCCTCAAGGCAAGGCTCGAGAAAAATGCCTTGAGGCTCTATTCGTATAATGTTTACATTCTGAATGAGAATGCCTAATCTTTACTTATGTGTTGACTTTTTCTTTTTGGAGTTTGGAACGTTAACTTTTTGAATTGTTGCCAGGGAAGGGTTTTCTGCATCACCTAATGAATGTATTTGCATTTCTCTTTCCTAAGTTATTAAAGGTCTGATATGTACAACTATTTTCCTTTGGAATTTCTCTGAGCCATTATGGTGCTATGCTCTCTAAGTTCGTTCCATTTACGGAATTATTTTATCGTTTTGAGTTCCTTGTTTTTCTCTTTTGTTTACTAAACCTGTTCTTTGCAATCTGTCTAATCCCCAGGACCCACTCACCTTACCTTAGTTCTCTGTTTATCTGGGGTAAACTTCCAGTATTGTCTAACATTAATACGAAATGCTCTCTAAGTTCGTTCCATTTACTGAATTATTTTATTATTTTGAGTTTTTTTTTTGTTCTTTTGTTTACTTAACCTTTTCTTTGCAATCTGTCTAATCCCCAGGACCCACACACCTTACCTTAGTTCTCTGTTTATCTGGCTTAAACTTCCAGTATTGTCTAACATTAATACTAATATCATATTTTCAAATCCTAAAGCTGTAGCTCTTTCATTTAGATAGCCAGGAGCTTACTGCCTTTTTCGGTCATGATACATCAAAAGACATCCACATGTTGATTGATTTGTAGAGGGGAAACCTTTTTTGGTCAATGAAACCAAGTGTTGCAATGTGGAAAATTGTTCAAAACTTGTTATAATATTTTTAGGACTGTCAAATTAGATTTGGTTATAAGGATAATCCAGCATACTGCTAAAGATTATTATGTTAGCTTTTCGTAATCTTTTTAATAGAAAAGAAACCCAATGGTTATTGTTGGTTGGCATAAACCTCCCTCAAAAGGTTCAATTAGACAAAAAGAATGAACAAGGGCCATTCATGGTTTTAAATTTTGGTGAAATTTACAAAAAAATCATTTTTTTGCCCCTATGAGATAATATGGGGGATTTTCCAAATTCTAGTATCGGCGAAAACCAAATCTTTGGCTGAAAATATGGGAGAAGGGTGCTTGCATAATCATCTTGGAAGGCAAAGCGGGGGGGGGGAGTGGGTCGTGTGTGTGTGGAGATTTTTTGCAAAAAAGTTCGCATTATGGTCAGAGCCACCATCGTCCCATGTTTTCTGGCCGGCTAGACCACCCCCTCTGAATATTCTTGAAGAGAAAATAACATTGTGTGTAGGGTTGTGAACCAAAGTATGACGACATGTGTGGAGATCGATGTGGCCACAAGTACGGCTTCAAACCAATGGACGAGAGCACTAGTCTTCTCTGGTTTGGACTGTGAACAGAATTGGAAGCGAATTTCAGAAGAAGTGGTCTGTTCTATGGGCTACCCTGCTCCCTTGATTGCCTTAGCAGAAAAACAGGCGATGTGGTTTGCTCCATCAGTAGAGATTCTTCATCACCTAGCTAGTATGCGTTATTTCCCTCTACAATCCAAGCAAGACATAAGAATCAATTATTGGAAGGATATGGTGATCAAAGCCCCAATTCGAAGAAATTCGAAGGGTTCATGGGTGCGGGTAATCGGATTACCTCCAGAATATTGGGCTGCTTTGGTGATAAAGGTGGTTGGAGACATTTGTGGTGGTCTTGTTGTAGTGGGGGGAGGCTACTCTTTTGTGCCGGTGCTTCGAAGTCATTTGCCAAGGGTGCGGGAAACAGATCCGCTAGAAATCCCTGGTGCAGTAGCAGTTAAGGTAGATCAAGATACCTTTATTCTACAGATTTCCGTTGGGGGGGGGGGGGGGGGGGTCCGACTTGC
>JAUPMG010248513.1:0-22501 GCA_031762675.1 Pachysandra terminalis
TTAGGTTATCCGATCAACACTGCTCCTAAATATATCAGCCTAATCTACTCAGTCTTAATGGCTTAGGTTTTCTAATGAATTTTATGTGATTAAAGATTTAGGTGTTCTAACTAAATTACTAAATGAGATTAAACTATCAATGTCATTAAATTGCCATCTTATCCTAAGATTTTCAGGTTAATACTTTCAAAAATTTTCCAACAAATCTCACCAACAAAGGAGGCGCTGCCAAGAACGTCCTTATTAGCCAAGGATTAAGTAAAGTTGAGAAAGAAGATTTATTGATACTCCTACGTGAGTATAGAGATGTGTTCATATGGGAATATGCAGAAATAGCAAGATTAAATCCTAATTTAGTGGTACACAAGGTGAACATTGATCCTGAAGCCAAGCCAGTTAAGAAAGCTCCAAGGGTGTTCAGACCCGATATAGAATTAAATATCAAGGAAGAAGTGCAGAAGTTGTTGGCAGCAGGATTCATAAAGCCTATGCAACATCCGACTTGGCTAGCCAACATTGTGCCAATCAAGAAGAAGAATGGAAAAATACGTTGTTGCATGGACTTCAAAGATCTAAACAAAGCCTGTCTGAAAGAAGATTTTACTTTGCCTAACATGGATGTCTTCATTGATTCTACTGCACGGAACGAGATGTTCTCATTCATGGACGGCTATAGCGCCTACAATCAGATCAAGATGGCAGCCAAAGATGCAGAGAGGACGGAGTTTCGAATGCCCATAGGAAACTTTCATTTCTCGATCATGCCCTTCGGTCTTAAGAATGATGACGCTAACTACCAATGAGCTATGACTGCCATATTCCATGATATGATGCACAAAGAGGTGGAAGACTATGTCGATGATTTAATGGTGAAATCAAAAGAGCATATCCATCATACAAATGTACTCAGGAAGGTGTGTAATAATCCAAACAAGTTCATAGGGGTTATTGTGTAATTAACCAAAAATAAAGGGAGTAATTTAAAATTGTAGTAAATTAGCTATCATGTTTGACTTTGATTTGTTGTGATTGGTGGGTTGTACTGTAGGAAACTTAAATGCATCACACACTATCATAACTCTCATAAGTTATGATGTGTGGCTAGGATTTCGTAGGAACACTTAATCTAATCAAATGACTAAGATTTAATAAAGAATTAAATCTAGTTTTAATCTAATAAGGATTAAGTTAGATAGAATTTAATAATAGTCCAACTAAGACAAGGACACTTAAATTCAATTATTTAGATTAGATATGGACCTAGTTAATCTAATCCAAGGGTAGAGAATTAATACTAATCCAAAAAAAATAATGACTCTTAGACTATTGGCAACTAAAAACCGAAAAATATATATAGACACTAGCTTTGGACGTATGGATCATAATTATAAAGAGAAAAGAGAGAGAGAGAGAGAGAGAGAGAGAGAGAGAGAGAGAGAGAGAGAGGTGCAATAGCTCTAAACTTGGAGAAACTTGGACATTGAAGGAAGTGCAGAAGTTCAGACCTTGAACAGGACGAAGAAGGTGTTCGACTCAACACCATTAAGAATTCGAGGTAAGTACTCAAATAAAACCTTATTTTCGATAAAAACTAGGTATATATGTCATATTCCTTGAGTATGACACAGCATATCTATTAAGAATCTCTTTCTTCTACTCCTTAATCATAACATGATAAAAAGGTTTAAATTTCTGGGTTTGATTGTTATATAAGAATTAAGGTATGTTAAGTGAATGGTTTGCATTGTAAGTTATAGGTGTTTCTAGAAAATTGGTTTTATATTGATTGAATTATCTGTATTTTTTCTTTTTGGAACTTTTTGGGGAAAATGGGATGAAATTATGAGGTTTCTTGTGCTTAGGTCCACTCGGGAGTCGACCTAGCACAGGACCTACACTATTCTGAGAATATTTGTCCACTCGGAGGCAGGACGAGCGGAGGATTGAAAGTATTTTTTTTTTTTATAGCCAAAGTCTCTGGAAAGGGACCGAAGCCCTAGGTCGACAGAAAGGTGGATCAAAAGCTTCAGCTCTTTGGCCCTGTGGTCGACAGGATGAGAATGGCCAAGTGTGGCCATTTGGCCTAAAATTTTTACAACAGTTGTGTTTGACCTATTTAAGACTGTTTGTGGTGTTGAAATTGAGTTTTGACATATAGTTTGTATTATTCATCTATTTAGTAGATTTTGCCATGTTTTCCCAACATGTGAATATTTTATTTTGTGTCTAATCATCTTAGAACATATCATGATCATATTTTATAGTTTATATTACACTTCTCATATACATAATTGATTGTTTAGTTAATTGCACTATCCACTTGCACATCATATGCATATGGAGCATGATGACCTTGATTGGGTCTAATGCCTTGACTTGACACCATAATTCCATATTTCTAGAATTTATGGATATAATGAGAGGTATTGTAATCTAAAAATTACAATATTGGTGAGGAAGTCCGGATGGACCGATTTGCATGTGTTGAGAGAGTCGCTATTCCAATAGACTAATTTTGATTCCTGTATAGCGAGATAAATGCCTATCTTGTTGAACGGATGACCGAGTGAAATTCTGTTAGAAGATCGGCTAATGTATTACAGGGAACAATTCACATTAGTGAAGCCCAGGGATAAGTCCCCGTGATAAAAAATAAGGTATGGGGATTGTGCCCATTTGGTCACATGCCTTCGAAACTGCGATGTGCACATAGAATAACCCCCCATTCTTGCCATGTATTTGGGGGATGGTTTTCATCTTGGATAGCCAGGGGTTCAATTTGATGTGGGACATACACTATTAGAATGCCAAATAGCATGCATATTGCATTTTATATGATTGTGCTTGAATCACACGTGGTGATTGTATATTATGCTGTATGAGCATGCATTGCATTCATTAATAATTGAACCAGCATATATCATATTGCGTTGCACCCCACAACATATCATATTGTATTTCATATTACATCATATCATATTTTTACAGCATACTAGCATTCTGTTTTTTTGTCTATAGGAATACCAATGAAGAGTGGCATTGTCCCTACTCATTCTTAAATATCGTTTTGATTTGTTTACTTACAAGCTAAGTGTAGCTTATTCTTTCAAGCAACCATATTTTAGGACCTATAGATGGGGGACAGCAGGATTATGATGATCAAGATGGATGACAAGCATATAATGAAGACACTATTTTTAATGAGAACATTGTTTGTTGAGTATAGTAGATTTTGTAGTAGGACTTATATGTTTTTATTTCATTTGGCATCATTAGGATCATATTTGAGTAGTAGGTAGGATTTGATTATTGCATGAGACTAGGAGTAGTTTGTTTTAGCTATTTGATGTAATGGATTATTTTTAAGGATATTTTATTTGCAGATTTTATAATTATCTTAATGGATTCAATGTGTTTGGCAATGTATTGAATTCCACTTCCATATGGAATGGGGTGAGAGTTATATTTCAAATCTATAGGGACTCCAATGAGACCTCTAGGTTTAGGATGTGACAAAGTTGGTATCAAAGCCTAAGTTTTTGTTTTCAATCAATTATTCCAAAAGTTTTTGTGTGCTAATTTTCAAAAGTTTTTGTGTGCTAGTTTTCAAAAGTTTTGGTGTGTTAATTGCTTATTACAAACATTATTTTTCTAACATACATGTAAGCAAGTTTCTTCTTCTTTATGCAGATTTACTAATCATCCTATTTTCAGAATGGCTAGTGGAAGAAGAACTAATGTTGGTACAAGTTCATCGGGAGGGGCTAATGATGATAATCAAAATCCCCAACTAGCTGGAGTTTACCAAGCATTGGGAGAGATGGCTTCAATGATACGACAAGCACAAGCTCAAACTCAAACGATACAAATGGATGCACAGAAAAATACTCGTAACATTGAGAAGCTTAAGAAGCTTGGACCTACTGTTTTCAAAGGAACAACTGATCCGATGGATGCACAAGCATGGATTGACTCTTTGGAGCATATCTTCGAAGTTATGGTGGTAGAGGAGCACGAGATGGTTCGATTTGCTATATTCATGTTAGAAGGTGAAGCGAGAAGGTGGTGGAAGTCTGCCTTGAAGGTAATGCAAATTCAAAATTGGACAGATTTCAAGGTAAGATTTTTTTTAGAATATTTTCCTAAAGCTATTAGAAGGAAAAGGAGTTGGAATTCATGAAATTGGAACAAGGATCTATGACTGTACCAGAGTACGCAGCAAAGTTCATAGAGTTATCTCAATTTGCCACGTATGCGGTGAATGAGAAAGAGAAAAAAGCTTTTAGATTCGAAAGCGGGCTAAGGCCTAGTATCAAAAGCTGACTAATCGTGTGAGAATTTACTGAATATCACAAGGTGGTTGATTGCGCTCGTAAAGTGGAAAAAGATATGCAAGAATTCCAAAGGACTCAAGACCTAAAGAAGGAAAGGAACAACGCTAGAGCTGGAAATTTTGGAAACTACCACAATCAAGAGGATTAACAGAAAAGGTAAAGGACACAAGAATCAATGAACACTCAAAAGTTTGAAACTACGAATACATGGTGTTTTAACTGAGGAAGGCTAGGACATCACCAAAGAGATTATCAATTACCAAGAAAACGACATAATTTAGTCCAAGGACTGCAACAACAATTTGTGCCTAAACTTCATTACCAACAAAATCAGAAACCGGTGCAACAACAACAACAATCGAAAGGGAATAAGATTGGAGTACCATAGCAGCAACCTCAACAAGGAAATATTTATGCCTTGGAATAGTAACAAGGTAAAGTTTTGGAAGATATTGTTTGAATCTCTCACATATTTAGCAAGAGTCTCGTTTGATAACAGGAATATATTCAAGGTAAGTATCCACAACTTTTCTAAACAAGATAAGCGAATTTTGAGGACGAAATTTTCTTAGGGAGGGTAGATTGTAACAATCCAAACTAATTCATAGGTGTTATTGTGTAATTAACCAAAACAATAGGGAGTAATTTAAAACTATAGTAAATTAGCTATCATGTTTGACTTTGACCTGTTGTGATTGGTAGGTTGTATTGTAGGTAACTAAGTGCATCACAGACTATCATAACTCTCATAAGTTATAATGTATGGCTAGGATTTCGTAGGAACACTTAATATTCTAATGGCTAAGATTTAATAAAGAATTAAATCTAGTTCTACTCTAATAAGGATTAAGTTAGATAGAAATCAATAATAGTCCAACTATGACTAGGACACTTAAATTCAAGGTTGAGATTAAATAGGGACTTAGTTCATCTAATCCAAGGGTAGAGAATTAATATTAATCCAAAACAGATAAAGACTCCTAGACAATTGGAAACTAAAAATAGAAAACTATATATAGACACTAGCTTTGGACGTACGGATCATAATTCTAAAGAAGAGAGAGAGAGAGAAGAAAAGGTACAACAACTCTACAACTTGAAGAAGCTTAGAGTTTGAAGGAAGTGCAGAAGTTCAGACCTTGAAGAGGAAGAAGGTGTTCGACACAACACCATTAAGAATTCGAGGTAAGTATTCAAATAAAACCTAATTTTCGATGTGAACTAGGTATATATGTCATATTCCTTGAGTATGACAGAGCATATCTATTTAGAATCTCTTTCTTCTACTCATTAATCAAAACATGATAAAAAGGTTTAAATTTCTTGGTTTGATTGTTATATAAGAATTGAGGTATATTAAGTGAATGGTTTGCATTGTAAGTTATAGGTTTTTCTCGAAAATTGGTTTTATATTGATTGAATTAGCTATATTTTGTCTTTTTGGAACTTTCTGGGAAAAAGGGGATGAAATTCTGGGTTTCCCATGTTTACGTACACTCAGGGGTCGACCTAGTGCAGAACCTACACTATTCTTGGAATTTCGATCCACTCGGGGGCTGACCAAGCGGAGAACTGAAATTTTTTTTCTTATAGCCAAAGTCTCTGGAAAAGGGACCGAAGCCCTAGGTCGACCGAAAGGTGGACTGAAAGCTTTGGCCCTGTGGTCGGCAGGTCGAGAATGGCCAAGTGTGGTCATTCGGCCTGAAATTTTTACAGCAGTTGTGTTTGACCTGTTTTAGACTGTTTGTGGTGTTGGAATTGGATTATGAAATATAGGTTATTTTTTTCATCTATTGAGTAGATTTTGCCATGTTTTCCCAACATATGAATTTTTTATTTTCTATCTTATCCTCTTAGAACATATCATGATCATATTTTATAGTTTATATTACACTTGCTCAAATACACAATGGATTATTTAGTTAATTGCACTATCCACTTGCACAGTATATGCATAAGCATGATGACCTTGATTGGATCTATTGCCTTGATTTGACACCTTAATTCCATATTTCTGGAATTTATGGATATAATGAGAGGTATTGTAATTTGGAAATTACAATATTGGTGAGGAAGTCCCAGATGGATTGATTTGCATGTGTTGAGGGGGTCACTATCCCAATAGACCAATTTTGATTCTTGTCTAGCGAGACAAATGACTGTCTTGTTGGACGGTGACCGAGTAAAATTTTGTTAGTATATCGACTAATGTATGGTTCACAAGGAACAATTCACATTAGTGAAGCCCTAGGATAAGACCCCGTGTTCAAAATTAGGTATGGGGATTGTGCCCATTTGGTCGCAAGGCCTTGAAACTGCGATGCGTATGTAGAATAACCCCCCATTCTGTCCACGTATTTGGGGGATGGTTTTCATCTTGGATAGCTAGGGGTTCGATCGGGTGTGGGACATACACTATTCGAATGCCTAACAGCATGCATACTGCATTTCATATGATTGTTCTTAAATCACACCTGGTGATTATATATTTGGTTGCATGAGCATTCATTGCATTCATAAATAATTGAACCAGCATATCATATTTCATTGCACCCCACAACATATTATATTGTATTGCATATTACATCAAATCATATTTTTACAGCATACTAATATTCTATTTTTGTCTATGGGAATACCAATAAAGAGTGGCATTGTCCCTACTTCATTCTTAAATACCGCTTTGATTTGTTTACTTACACACTAAGTGTAACTTACGTTTTCAAGCAACCATATTTCAGAACCTATAGATGAGGGACAATAGGACTATGATGATCAATACGGAGGACAAGCATATATTGAAGACACTAGTTGTAATGAGAACATTGTTTGACATCATTAGGATCAGATTTGAGTAGTAGGTAGAGTTTGATTGGAGCATGAGACTAGGAGTAGTTTATTTCCGTTGTTTGATGTAACGGATTATTTTTAAGGATATTTCTTTTCTAGAGGTTGTAATTATCTTAACGGATTCAATGTGTTTGGCAATGTATTGATTACCACTCCTATGTGGAATGAGGTGAGAGTTATATTTCAAATCTATAGGGACTCCAATGTGACCTCTAGGTTTGAGATGTGAGAAGGTGTTCGAAAGATGTCGTTACAAGTTGAAGATGAATCCAATGAAATGTGCCTTCGGGGTTTCATTCGGAAAATTCCTTCAATTCATGGTTCATAGTCAAGGGATTGAAATTGATCATCCTATAGTAGAGGCTGTGCGAAATTTGGTTCCTCCAAAAAGTCAACAGGAATTGAAAAGCTTCTTAGGAAGGTTTCTTACTTAAGAAGATTCATCCCAGGTTTAGCGAGCAAGATTCACCCAATGAAACCATTACTGAAGAAGAAGGTGAAATTCATATGGAAGAGAGAATGCAATGAATCTTTTGAAAGGCTAAAGCAATACATCACCACTTCCTTTACCATGTCGGTACCAATTGAAGGGAAGATAACGAGATTATATTTGGCGGCACATAACACGATGTTGGTGTGTTACTCGCTCAAGAGGATGATACAGGAGTGGAGAGGCCTATATATTACACTAGTCAAACTCTGAGTGGTTCTTAACTTCGATATACAAATGCTGAGAAGAGTTTCCTGGCACTTGTTCATGCCACACAGATATTCCGTCATTTTCTATTAGCTCATGAAGTTGAGCTAATGACCAAATCCATCCCATCAGATTCTTTTTATCTTTGCCAGTCCTCTTGGGAAGGATTGCTAAGTGGTTATTTCTCTTTCAGAATATGATTTAACCTACATCACTCCCACAAAGATAAGAAGTCAAGCTGTGGCTGATCTGATGGCTGCTTTTGCTGGTGATACCTCTATTTGGGACAGTGATATCAAAGATATTTTTGAAGTGGCAATCATTACTGATTTAGAGTCTTGGATTCTTCAGTTTGATGGTTCCATTATGAGGGGAGAAGGTAACGTAGGCGTCGTGATACTTTCTCCTGATGGAGAAGCAACATCAACAACTTACAAGTTACAATTTCCGTCCTCTAACAACTCAGCTAACTATGAGGCCTTAGTCCTAGAACTATTGCTTGCCAAGAAAATGGGGATAAAGAATTTGTTAATTAGAGATTCAAATCTGGTCATTAAGCATATGCAGGGAGAATTTGCAGTCAAGGACCCAGTAATGGTGCAAAATAGGATGGTGGCGAAGAGGTTATTACAACATTTCGACGTTGCTGAATTTGAACACTATTCTCACACAATGAATAGGCATGCAGATACGTTGGCTACTTTGGGCGTTCAGCTTAAGTTTGATGAAGCTTCAAATCATGTAGAGGTCACCAAGAAGACAGAACCGGTCACCATCGGTGAAAAGATTCATGATGATGATGAGGGAGATTGGAGAGCCCAAGTTTTCAAGGATTTGTAAAATCCTCAAGCATCCACTACTCCAATGAAGGAGTTAAATAGTATTGTGAACCTAAGAAGAGAATTGTACCACACGGTGGCCATGGGAGTACTTAGCCGATGCCTCGGTCCTGAAGAAGCCACACAACGACTTCACAACATGCATAATCAACAATGTTCTCAGAAAGATGCCGAAGCTCTTTCCAAAAGACTTCAGCAGGCTGGTTATTATTAGCCGTCTATGATGAACAAAGCCAATGAATTAAAATAGAGTTGTCCTTGGTGCAAAGGCGAGTATAACTGGGACAATTGCATAGTTATCACGGGAGTTGATGAAGACTGGAGGTAGTCGTACATCGATTACTTATCTTTTGGTAAACTCCTAGATGACACCATTGAAGTAGCAAAACTCAAAAGGCATGCTAGAAGGTTCTTGATGGAATGATAATCTCTCTACCGGAAGAATTGGGCTGGGCAGCCTCTCAAATGTTTAGCAAAGAAAGAAGTTGAAGAGGTTAAGCAAGAATTGCATTCAGGGGACTGTGGCGCCCATCAAGGTTATCATCGCTTGTTGGATTAATCGCTTCAAATAGGGTACTATTTTCCATCTATGCAAAAAGACATACATGAATATATGATACATTGCTATCAGTACCAAGTGTTTGACTAGAAGATTCATGCTCCTTATGTTGAATTGCAACATAATTGAGCCCCTTGGCCTTTTCACTCAAGGGAATTAGATTTGATTGGGCTCATTAGCCCCAATTCATGTGATCATATTTGGATACTCACTACTTCAGAGTATTATACTAAATGGGTAGAGGCCATCCCCATGAGACACGCCATTGGATTGATTGTCAACAACTTCATCCGAGATCACATCATTTGTAGATTTGGGATCCCTCAAAGGATAATATCCGAAAGCAGGACGCTATTTGTCAACAAAGATGTCAGATTATTAATTGAGCACTACAATAGAAAGCACATAAGATCAACCCCTTACTATCCAAAAGGAAACAGGCAAGTTGAAGCTACCAATAAGACTTTCGTTAGAATCCTTAGTCGAATGGTGCACGACCAAGGGGACAAGTGGCAGGAAAAGCTCACAATGGCATTAGGGGCTTATCGTATTATGAAGAGGACTTCTACTCAAGATTTTCCATATGCGTTAGTTTATGGTAGCGATGTTGTATTACCAATGGAAATCAAAATCCCATCTGCTCGTACAGCTTTGGCAGTAGCCCAAGAAGATGATGAGGTCGACGAGATTGGCAGACGAATTAAAGAGTTAGATTTGGCTGATGAAAGGAGAAATAAGGCGGAGGAGAAAGTCACTGCATATCAAGCTCGTCTTTCCAAAGCGTATAACAAGATGGTCCATAATCGCGACTTCAAGCAAGGAGACAAGGTGTTGAGGGAAGGAGAATCTCTCTACCAACATCTATTATCACGTATGAACAATTGTTGATGCCAATATGAAAAGAGTCTTCAATAATTGCTAATAAAAAACTTTCTTACAAAAAAGGGGCATAAAACATTTCCTGCAAAAAAAAAAATAGACACTAACAAAATAATTATCATTACTACAAAGCAGCACTTCTACAGCAACTAAAGACAATTGTCAGCACCGATCTAGCTGAGAACAACAGTAAAACAAACAATTCTCTATTCGTTACTTTGTTCATCCTCGTCTGTAGGGTCCACAGGCATCTCACAAAAGTATGATATGATTTGGGTCCTGAAGGCATTCATACCTTAACAATGATTGTGAAAAATTCTCCGGCGCGCCGCAATATCATTCATAATCGCATACAAGCTATACGAGTCAGCTTCTTGCCTGATGGCACATGCTTCTCCGCGTAGTTGAGTGCGATGAATGTCGTTTGGCTTCCCTTCCGATTTCTCTAGAGCCCGTGCCCTACCTTCCATGACCGACGCAGTCGAATATGCTAGATCCGCTCAGATAGCCAGAAAGTGGTTATCACAAGTAGTTGTCTCTTCATTAGCTTTCTTCAGTTCTTTATAATATCCTCTTGCATGAGAGAAGAGCTTACCCTCAAGGAATCGACAACGAAAACGATTATGCAAAGAAAAGCATTGTAAGCGAAGGAAGAAACCTTCGTAATATGGACGAGTGTTCTCTAGAGATAGTGACACTATATCATCCACCAGAACAAGGTAATCCACCCACATTACTCGGTGGAATGAGATTTGATCAGTCAGAGGAAAATTCTCGAAGAGTGCTGGATAGGCTCCCAGCAAGGCTTCCTCCGCCACGCAAAGTATCAGAAGAGTATGAGGCCAATGGACCTCGAGGCGCCCAAGATTGAGTGCGCTAACTTCCAGTAATGCTTAGAGATGCGTCAGAGCTTGCTTGCAATACTCCAGAGAAGGAGTGACAACCCCAGGCGCACTGCCCAAATCTCCACCATGCGCCATTGATTCTATACGATAAAGCTTAAGCTTACTTCCTATAGACACTTAGAACTAAGAAAAGAGTGTTCAAGTGAGGTAAGTTTCCCTAAACTCCCAATCATATATATAGAGATTTTGAAACCTCTTCATAAACCTTGCTATTTATTTATGGTGACTGTTCATTTATGATGAAATAAACCCATATTAATTGCAAAAAAAAAAAAAAAAAGAGAGAGGAAGATTGGCATTAATTATAATTCAAAGGGAGAAATAGTAATGGACAATGAGACATGATTACAATAACCCTAATAGATCCACCAAAAGGGTGTTGCGCATAAATTTAGTGCCTTCAAGCCAAGCACATGTAGAAGCGAGCTCGCCAATGCTACCTGTTAATTCTGCTAGCCGATTCTTCTCCTCCAAGAGTTGTGCTTCCATTGCTTCTATCTTCGACTTGCAATTTGCTATGCCGGACTCTAGCTCTTTCCGTAAGATTGGAGAAGCCTTAAGTTCTCAATAACGCGTGATCTATGCTAAAGCCTCTTCAACGCTCTTCAAATGAGCCACTAACCAATCCAACTTGATCCCTGCCGCCAAAGGGTCGTTAAGCTCCTTTTATATATCTTGAAGATCCTCCATGGTAAGTGCAGATAATCGCATCGCTCATAGATGTCCGACTATAGAGCACACTATTGAATATAAGGAAGCACAAACTCGAGGGTTGGAAAGAATCATGCTCTTACCAGGATCGCCATGACTATTGACAATTTCTCGAAGTATGGGGTCGTAGGTATTAGGGATAATAATGTCCCCTACAAGCATGTAACGAATGTCCGCCTCAATAGGAGGAAGTATTGGATCAGCGTGAGCATCTACATTCGCCACACCAAACAGTTCCTCATCGATAAAATTGTGGAGTTGCTCACCCTCTTTGGGAAGAGAAGTTGTCTCCTTTGGATCAAAAGCCACAACTTGGTCTTTTGAAATGGATATAGAGGGTGTCGGCAAGGAGGAGACGGTGTGACCCTCATCTGGCAAAGAAGCATCAATTGTTGAAACGTCTTGAACCTCTTCATCAATAGGTGCTAAGATTGTAGGAATCATTGGCACGATCCAATGAGAAGCTCTCACCTGTTTAGCAGGCGCCAAGGTAGGATTAGGATCATTCTCTTTCTCTTACTTGCTTCTTTTCTCTTATCAGGAGAAACCCCAGAGAAAGTGGAGGACTTAGGCTCTTTAGGAGCGAGCATTGGCATCTTTGAGGCATTGGAACCTACCACTGTCACCGCTGAACCATGGACTTCTTCACTAGCGAAAGGAATGCCGGCAGTACTATCTTCAATGTGATGCTCATCTCTTACTTCACTAATAATAGGAGAACCAGCGTCTCCAACTCCAGGCTTTGGGGGACACTGTCATCAGTCTGACTCTACTAAAACTAGCGAATATTCACATGATAAATATCGAATTACAGTTATTTCAAAAAAAAAAAAAAAAAAAACAAGAATGCAAACCCTTATCTCTGCCAGTTAAGGAAGATGAGGAGGAAGCATTAAGCGAGGCAACCGTCGTTGCCATTTCTCTTGGATTAGTAGGATGGCTATCCTCAATATCCTCAATGTCAAACCGTTCGTTAGCGTAAGTTTGGATCTCACCAGTATTGCTCTCCTCACTCTCTCCTTCTTCTTCCTCTTCTATTTCTTCGTCGATTATTTCGTCTCCTCTTTCCTCTCCACTTTCAACTGTTAATTCCTCCTTCGGAGTTGGGAGTGGGGGATTTTTGTGTGTCGTTGCTGATGCTTGGAGGGTGAACCGATTCGATCTGTGGGTCGAGCCTAAAAGCAAAAGATGGACCAGCACGGATACTCAAAATCAATTGAAATGACAGAAGAAAAATCATTGCATACACACACACACACACATATATATATAGGCACACATGGAATGTAAAAGACAAAATAAGATACGTCAGGAGACGTAAGCATAGGGACTCTTACCTAACTACCAGAAGTGTTGGTCAATTTTGAAGGGACAGATAAGGAGGATGCCTTTGCAGCTTTAGCGGATATCTTTGGTCAATTTGAAGGGACAGATAAGGAGGATGCCTTTGCAGCTTTAGCGGATATCTTCCGAACGTCGGCCATTGAGGGCTTAGTCTTCCTGGAAGAAAGTAGTGGGGAAATCTCATCCTGGGATGATTCATGGGAGTAACAATCAATGGCACCCTTGATACCTTACTGCGAACAAATGCACGAGCATCATGACAAAAGTTATACCAAAACCTCGCCATTTCCGGGGGTACATCCTACATGATGACACTCTCTTGCCATCAAGAGCTTGTTTGTCGAAATGTGGAATAACTCTTGCAAACCCTTCCTTGTGTAGAAAACACATGCTTGAGCAACACTAAATTTTGGTGCCCTTTCTGAAGGAGGAGTATGATTAAGCCCAAATTGTCTCACAAACCATTGAGGATTAAGCCTTGATAATGTAGCCATCCTCCAAGTCTCCTATCACCGGAAGACAACCCGATAGAACGGTAATGACGCAGGCGATGAAATTACAGGCTGCGGTAAGCCTATTTCCAAAATCAACTTGGCATAATGAAGACCAACCACGGAAGCTGGCATCTTGTACTCCTTGCAACGGAAAAAGATAAGGGCGATACACAAATTGTGACTCGTCATCAACTAACGAGATGAAGCTGATGCCCTTCGTACGTTTGGCATTATACCACAGCATTACTAGAGTACGGCCTTCATCATCCTCAGGAAATGTATGAGGGTGAGGGCCATAGCCTTCGAACCTTGCAAGAAGGCAGTATGAACGAAAGTTACAATTTCATACTTGCCACACGAAGAAGACAAGTCTTCGACTAACATATTCAACCAATAATAGAGATTGCCCAAGAACATTGGCGCTAAAGGAAACTTGGAGCCTCACCCCGTACGCGTTTCCATGGCGAAGTGGTGATTTTGGAACTTTTCATGTGGTAAGCCCTCGAAGATATACCGTGAAAGCAAACTCATCGAAGAAAAGCCTCAAACACATGGGGTGCATTATAGCCAGCACTAGCAAACTCTTCTGGAGTGTCGTTTTCATCCTTCAATACCTTGCCATCCTTGTAAAAGTGATGAATCCAACTGCTAAAAGAGGAATGTGTACCGTTATTTTGGGGCTCCTGGGTGGAATATTTGAAGGGGCTCTTCGCTAACTCTTGTTCTTTTGATAGAGCTTCAATAAGCTTCAACTCATTGTCATCGGGTACAATGTTCATTGGGTCTGAATCACCAACAATTTCTAAACCAAGAAGTAAATACACATCCTCCAAGGAAGGAGCAAACTCGCCCCAAGAGTTTATAAACGTGTGAGTCGATTTGTTCTAGTGACAGATCAACTGGAATATAGCCCATTTATCCACATTGACATTTGATTCCCAACACACCCGGATGGCGTTATCCAAACCACATTCCCGAAATTTTTTCCTTCCAAATCCACTTCCAATATATCTTGGCACCATTCGCGCCAACCCACTAGATGGCATGGATGAGATTTGAATTGAGCTTTACATGGCGGATAACTTCCCTCCTCGAAGCATAAGAGAGCTACTAAGAGCATAGGCGGAACAACACCATTGTCTGCTGTCACGCCCCAGATCCCAATGCCCGAATCCCGATATGGGTGGCATGGATCACGAGGTGCGGCTTTCGGATTCCCAACCATGGAACGCGGCTCAACAATCAAAAACAGAAATAATCATCCATAAAATTTTAATATTAAATCAATTCAGAGTGCGGAAGAAACTAAATCTTGCAATTCAAATGACTTCAGAAGAGCCTACAACCATAAATAAATAACTAATTCAACTGCCCGATTACATCAAATCTAACAATGAATTAAAAAAAGAAACAACTAAAAATAGCATCGATCCACGCTATCATCCAATCATCTTAACCTGCAACAATAACAGGTTGCGTGAGCTTGGAATGCCCAGTAAGAAGTAGATTCTGTCATCCATCCTCAAGGGATCACATCAGTCCAAACAACAAACATTATCATTTAATAAACGGCAATCATATGGCAGTAAACATGTTATACATATAAATTTATATCGCATAAGAATTCCAACATACCAATAAATGCATACAAAAGCACTCCACTATCCGGTGATCAGCCTGTTCACAATCTCCACCAACACCCCAGTCCACGACCTTACGGTCAATTTGTCTCCACAATCAATTATCCCACGTGTACATCGTGGTTTTGTAGGATTCACAACCTACCGGGCTAAATTCCCGAAGCTATTTCGTACATTTAGGGATTAACACCTAGGGAGGCCTTCAAAGAGGACGGTTACCCACGTACATTTAGGGATTTAACCCAGGGAAGTCTTATATCCAAGACAGGTACCCACAACAAGAAGTTCCATCTTAAACGGAAGTATCCCAAACAATAGGAATTCTGATGATAGAATCATCGAAAACTACCCGTGTGCCCATACACATAAATAATCCTCCGGAAACCATCACAACAGCCCTTTGCAAGCACAATCACATTATAACATCAATCATGTCATGTAACAATAAATATGTAAGAAATATCATAACATATCAACTAAGTTCAAAGACACTAAATAATTGTAACAGATTAACTTAATTAAATCCAAACAATCATTCACATATAGTTTAATTTAAATTCGGATAAATTTAGTCTTTCGTTTGCCTTTTCCGTAGATTGAGGGTCTACCGAATGGTCTTCAGAAAGCCGAAGACCTGCGGAATGGTTCTGGGTTGGTCTAGGTAGGGTCTTCGGTTAACCTAGATCCTTCGGTAGTCTTTACAGAATAGGGTCTAAGTTTCTAAGAGCTTCGCTAGTCCTTTCGGTAAACCAAATCCTCTCGGTAGCCTATTCGGTAGACCAAATAGCCTGCTAACTGGGTTCGGTAGACTGTTTGGCATACCGAGAAGGCTGCCAAACCTCACGTTTTGGTCAAGTTACCAGATTTTGATTTCCCCATTAACTTAATACTCAAGATATGATCTTAGAACCTACAGAAACATAATTCTTAACGTACAAGCATAACTCTTTAATTTATGAATATCATACTCAACTTAACATGGACTAAAACATATAAGATCATAAATTTTTATGGAATTCACTCTAGCATCTTATAAAATTCACGTACAAATTAAAGTCTTCCGAAATCTTACGAGAACTATACAAAATTTGCAACTTACCTCTATTCTCGATCCGACGTTGACCCTAACATGAACTTCCTCTTGCTTCTTCTTCCTCTTCAAACGATTTCTCTCTCTCTCTCTCTCTCTCTCTCTCTCTCTCTCTCTCTCTCTCTATTTTATTAATATCTCTAACTATCTTTAATCTCAAACATAAAAAAATATCTTTCTTCCTCCTACTGTACACGCCCCCTCCTAACCTCTCTTTATAACCATTAATTCTCCCTCACCAAATCCAACGCACACTGCTCTCTTTCTCTTCCCATCTATGCACGCACCTTCCAAATCCTATGCCTATTCTAATTAGAAACGCCCCTTACTAGTGAAACTCTGATCCTAATTCATCTAAAGTAGAATTACCAACCTAACCTGAGTTACTAATAACCAAGTTAATCTTTCTAGAAGAATCTACTTAATTATCCAAAGTTAATTCTTCGTTTCCTCACTTACACATGAACTACTAAGGCACCCTTAAACCACAATTAAGTCCACACATTTTTCTCTTAAATTAAGCCCATTAAAATAATTAGATTACAACACACTCCCCCAACTACTTTATTAATTACATTTTGACCCCAAATTCCATAATTCAATTACAATATATCACTTAATTATTAAATTCTGGGTTAGGGTCACTACAACCTTCCCCCCTTAAAGAAATTTCGCCCTCGAAATTTAGCAATGACAGATTTCTAGAATATTCAATCATATAGTCTGTTATTTGTAATCAAGTTATAAGTGCAACACATGTTCACATACAAAATAGTCTACATCATGCTAATTCAACATAAAGTAAATCAATCGACAAGTGTGTGAGTATAATACCTTCGATTACTGCGTTAGCCACCGTGTCATTACACTCATTCGTCTCCCCAATCAGGACATTGACCTTCCCATATTGGGTTGGTCGAGTCGCTGCTACTGCCAGTTGTTCCTCTTGCCTCCTAGGTTGTTTACAATACCTTTGAATGTGTCCCATCTTCCCACAGTTGTAAAACTTGGGTGGCGGACATAGCTGAGGTGGTGCCAACACACTACCCGTAATGTCAACTGGACCCGACTTCTCTTCAGTCCTTTGCCTCTTATCCCGAGGTCATCTAACCTAGTACTTTGATACCAATCTATCACGCCCCAGATCCCGATGCCCGAATCCCGAGATGGGTGGCTCAGATCACTAGGTGCGACCTTCGAGTTCCCAACCATGGAACGCAGCTTAACAATCAAAAACAGAAATAATCATCCATAAAATTTTATTATTAAATCAATTCAAAGTGATGAAGAAATTAAATCATGCAATTCAAATGTCTTCAGAAGAGCCTACAACCATAAACAATTAACTAATTCAATTGCCCGACTATATCAAATCTAACTATGAATTAAAAAAAGAAAGCAACTAAAAGCAGCATTCCACGCTATCATCCAATCGTCTTAACCTGCAACAATAACAAGTTGCGTGAGCTTGGAATGCCCAATAAGAAGTAGATTATGTCGTCCATCCTTAAGGGATCACATCAATCCAAACAGCATACATTATCATGAAATAAACAACAATCATTTGGCAGTAAACTTGTTATACATATCAATTTATATCGCATAAGAATTCAAGCATACCAGTTAGTGCATACAAAAGCACTCCACCATCCGGTGATCAGCTCGGTCCACGACCTTACGGTCAATATGTCTCCACAATCAATTATTCCACGTGTACATCATGGTTTTGTAGGATTCGCAACCTACTGGGCTCAAATCTCGAAGCTATTTCGTACATTTAGGGATTAACACCCAGGGAGACCTTCAAAGACGACGGTTACCCATGTACATTTAGGGATTTAACCCAGGGAGGTCTTATAACCAAGACAGTTACCCACAACAAGAAGTTTCATCTTAAACGGAAGTATCCCAAACAATAGGAATTCCGATGATAGAATCCATCAAAAACTACCCGTGCGCCCATACACACGAATAATCCTCCGAAAACCATCACAAGAGCCCTGTGCAAGCACAATCATATTAAAACATAAATCATGTCATGTAACAATAAATATGTAAGAAATATCAGAACATATCAACTAAGTCCAAAGATGGTAAATAATTGTAATAGATTATCTTAATTAAATCCAAACAATCATTCACATATAGTTTAATTTAAATTCGGATAAATTTAGTCTTTTGGTAGCCTTTTTGGTAGACTGAGGGTCTACCGAATGGTCTTCGGTTAGCCGAACGTCTGCTGAATGGTTATGGGTTGGCATTGGTAGGGTCTTCGGTTAACCGAGATCCCTTGGTAGTCTTTACAGAATAGGGTCTGAGTTTCTGAGAGCTTTGGTAGTCCTTTCGGTATATCGAATCCTCTCGGTAGTCTTTATAGAATCCAATTAAATGGTCTGTGGGACTCGGTAGCCTATTCGATAGACCAAATAGCCTACCTAGGGGGTTCGGTAGACAGTTTGGCATGCCGAGAAGGCTACCAAACCTCACGTTTTGGTCAAGTCACCAGATTTTGATTTCCCCATTAACTTAATACTCAAAATATGATCTTAGAACCTACAGAAACATAATTCTTAGCGTACAAGCATAACTCTTTAATTTATGAGTATCATACTCAACTTAACATGGGCTAAAACATATAAGATCATAATTTTTTCTGGAATTCACTCTAGCATCCTATAAAACTCAAGAACAAATTAAAGTCTTCTGAAATCTTACGAGAACTATACAAAATTTGCAACTTACCTTTATTCTCGTTTCGACGTCGACCCTAACGTGATCTTCCTCTTGCTTCTTCTTCCTCTTCAAATGATTTCTCTCTCTCTCTCTCTCTCTCTCTCTCTCTCTCTCTCTCTCTCTTTCTTTTCCTCAGATCTCTTACTCTCTTTAGTCTCAAACAAACACCAATGTTTCTTCCTTCTTCTACTGTACACACCCCCTCCTAATCTCCCTTCATAACCAATAATTCTCCCTCACCAAATCCAACGCACACTTCTCCCTTTCTCTTCCCATCTATGCACGCACCTTCCAAATCTTACTCCTAATCTAATTAGAAACTCCCCCTACTAGTGAAACTCTCTAAGTTAAGCTAGATCCTAATTCAAATCTAAACTAGAATTACCAACCTAACCTTAGTTACTAATTACCAAGTTAATCTTTCTAGAAGAATCTACTTAATTATCCTAAGTTAATTCTTTGTTTCCTCACTTACACGTGAACTACTAATGCACCCTTAAACCACAATTAAGTCCACACATTTTTCTCTTAATTTAAGCCCAGTAAACTAATTAGATTACAACACACTCCCCCAACTACTTTATTAATTATATTTTGAACCCAAATTTCATAATTCAATTACAACATATCACTTAATTATTAAATTCTGGGTTAGGGTAACTACATCTGCCTCTACCGTCGGAAAAGGATATGTCAATTCATTTGGCGAATTCGAAGCATAAGAGAGGTACTAAGAGCATAGGTGGAACATGTCACGTCCTAAACTTGAAAATCTCAATGGAGTCCCCAAATCATGGTGTAATTCTCACTTCATATCCCTATAGGAGTGGATAAGCAATACATTACCAAACCATTGAATCAATTATGATAATTATAAAATAAAGTTCTGAAAAATAATATCATTAAAAATAATATCCAATCATCATAGCGGAAACAAAATAAAATACTCCAAGTCTCATGTTTCAATCAAAACCCTATAAACTACTCAAATCTGGTCCTAATGATAATAACTCATTAAAAACATAAATCCAATGAATCCTACTACAAAGTCTATTAAAATCATCAATGGCATAGGCCATACAATCCTTTGAGGTCTTAACCCTATTTCCAAATTGAATTTCGCATAATGGAGACCGACCTCGTAAGTCGACATCTTGAACTCCGGGTAATGATAAAAGGTAGGGGCAGTACACAAACCGTGGCTCATCATCGACTAAGGATATGAAGCTAATACCTTTCATGTGTTTAGCATTAGCCCATAATGCTACTCGCGAGTCTTTCTCGTCGTAATTATTTGGACATAAGGAGGAGGGCCATATCCTTGAAACCTCTCAAACATGAATAATTGTAGAAAAGCGGTATGAACAAAGGACTCAATTTCACACCTACCACATGAAGATGACAAGTCCTCGACGAGCAAGTCCAAACAATAATAAAGAGTACCCAAGAACATCGACGCCAAAGGAAACTTGGAGCCCCGCGCCATGCGTGTTGCCATAACAAAATAACTATCCTATACCTTCTCGTGCGGTAAGCCTTCAAAAATTATACCTCGACAGGAAAAAAGCTAGAAAATCCTCAAACATGTAAGGTGCATCATACCCATCGCCGATGGATACTTTCAGCATGTCATGTTCATCCTTCAAAATCCTGTACCTTCTCATGCGCAAAGTTTTACCATGATGGCGTGTCATACCATCACGGTAAAAAAAATTTCCCCCTTAGGGAAAATTTGCGCGTACGCAAGGCCTAGATTACCATTGTCACGTAACAACGAAAATCTGAGGAACTCACGCGCACTCCATGTCACGAACCAACCCAAAAATTTAAATTTTCGGATTAAGTTGCAACCTTCACCCCATATCGCTGTGGAGGTGGATCAACATGGTCAAACATAAGCGAAAGACTAAACAGTTCTAGTAAGATATAAGTAACTATTACAGATATGCTAATCTAGCAAGTTTAAATGAAGTAAAATCTACTTCTAAAGTATACCAAGTGTTCCACCAGAGTACGCTACCCATTCCATGTCTTCTCGTGTCGCGACTAAGCTCCTGAACCTGAAAAATTAAACAACATCCATAAGCTGGAAGCCTGGATGAGTAAACCTTCGATGAAGGGTATTCACTCATGTTCCAGTATTTGAGAAAAGTACAGATGTGTACAATTATGTAATAAGCATAACATGTGCAAGTGGTGTACAGTTGTGGCATACAATAAAAATAAGTTCTCTCCCATCCTCACGGAGTATTACTCAGTGGTTTGTGATCCTACAGCTACATGCATAGATTTTAAGTATGAGAATTATGCCAAGTGTTTCATACAAGTGGCTCTGACAATAATATCAATACAGAATATGCAATGCAAGAGAAATGTTACGCTGTCTAAGTGGTGAAATATCGTATCATCCCACGTGATCTCGATCTCTATCCGGGGTGTCCCAGCAACCTGAATGCGCCCCAGGATGTCCCAACAACCTGAATGCATCCCCCGTATGAAGGAACTAAGGGATAGGACCATTCTATTTGTACAACATAGTTTTAAGGGTCTTCAACCTATAAGGCACAATCCCCCCTCTGATTTTTTATCACGGGTCATTCAGCCAAGACTTGCAACTACCTGCGGTATCCCTCAGGGATTCATACATCTTCACAACCCAACAGAAGGTGTATATATATATATGGCCTCACTGACTCCCAAGCTTACACCAACGTGTGGATCCTTGGGATAGCATACCATCTTCCAAGCTTACACGAACGTGCAGATCCTTGGGCAAACATCATTCCTCAAGACTGACGAGGTTCCTTATGTGGGTTCGCTCTCAGCTTGGGTCCGATCATAGGGTCCTCTTGTAGGACTAAATGTTTATCAAGTCAACATCTCAAGTGTCAGTCTAAACCCATGGTGTCATGAGGGCTATTAGATCAGGCTATCACAGCCGGAAAGTCCATATGCAACATTCAATTCAAACCCTTTATTAATGCATCAGACAAGATCTTATAGGCATATATTCAAACAATCAATCAAATGGGCCCAGTCCCATAACTAACTTACTAAGAAAGTTAAAATACATAACCTAACTTACTAATCAATATAGAACATGTAAACTCAAACCTACTACATAGTGTAAATCATATAACCTAACTTACTATATATATAATAGATCTAATTCTACCAACATACTTCTCTATATACTACTAACAGAAATCAAAATGTAATACAATTCTACAGTTAAAGAATAAGGCAAGTTGGGCACACCAGCACCAAACTCCTCATCAACAATATCCATTTCATCACATAAATACATGTGTCACGCCCCGATCCCAGTGACTCATATCCCAAGAGGAAAGGCACGAATCACGAGGTATGACCTTCGGGATCTATTGCTAGACCGCGGATCGTATATCATAACCACTAAAATTAATA